>JAYMSL010002977.1:0-13202 GCA_036897195.1 Plantago coronopus | reverse complement strand
TAACAAGATGAATATACTTATAGAACATTCAAATTTAACTCATACGTTCAGTAAAAAAGAAAGAGAGCGGAAAGAATCTATGCAAGTATTACATATAAAATAAACAACAAAATTAAAAAACCATGTATCACAACAGAGAAGGCAGGACAATTAACAGCCAACAACCAGGTTATATATATGTGTAAATTCACAATTAAAAATTTCAGTTAGTTTAGAAATAATCATTAACTAAATCAGTAAAGTAAGAGAAAAGCAAAACAATAACAATATAGAACAAATACTATTTGATTTTCTAAGCACACGAATATAAACAGTAGAAGGTAGCGACAACCAACCAGAACAAAAAAAGGTCGCTCTGTAACACAAGAAATTCTTGCTAATAAAAACAATAGAAAACACATATTATATATATTAGTAAATTATTAAGTAAATCCAAGGATTGAGTTCTACATGATAAAGACAAAGAAAAAGTACGTTGGCCCAATACAGTAAGAGATTAATATATCACATGACACAAATGTCCAATGGAAGAAAGTAATACGTACCTCCCTCGCTCCCTTGCCAAGCTTTTTAAGTTTCACTTTATGCTGGCTTTTTTCAAGTTTCACTTTATGTTGGATTTTACCTTTGGTATGCTAGAGTTTTTATTTCTATGTTTTGGCCTGTAATTTAAAAAATGATTTGCTTTAAACAATATTGAAAACACGAGATAAATAAGGAATACGAATTTCATTAGAATTAGGATTCACCCTAATACGAATTTCATTAGAATTATGATTCAACAAAAGACCTAATAACAAAAATAAAATGCGAATTTTAGTAGGATTAGGACTCAACAAGAGACCTAGCAACAAATGTTTATGACTGGCCGCTTATTATAAATGAGATAATTATAATCTATACTTCTATTAAAAAAAGAGGTGAGCTAACTTGGATGCACACCAAAATTTGTATTACCTAAATTACCCCTCTAAAAAATTTAAAATAAAAGAATGAATTAGTTGATAAAATATAAATTCAATTGATCTTCTTGGACACTAATAACACTTTCACATTCATGAATTACTAAATACATGCACAGTAAAAAAACTCATACTCTTCATCTACTTCAAATTCTCGACATTCATTGTACGTAGTTGGTAACTAGAAGATTTCATGCACTTGCAATAAACTCTTTTAGACCTTTCGTTATTTAATGTATAAGTATATATACAATATATCACCATTATTTGTTGATGTACAAGAATTGCTACTCTCGACCTCACAGTCTCTCGGTAATTATTCCATTGCATCAGCTTCTTATTTTTTGGTTGGTATATAGTATTATTTGTCACCTCTCTATTGAAATTTGTTTATGCAATTGTGCATGCTCACTCACAAGTGTATGAGGAATGATTGTTCATTAGTTTTATGCATGGTTATATATTCTAACCCTTACAAATTTACAATATACCCACTTTCTATGTTTCGCACGCGAGTACCGCGTGCATATATACTAGTATATAATATATTTTCTTTTATTTTCCTTCTCTTTAAGGATTTAACTTTATATCCACAACTCTTCCCAAAAAGGCGCAACTTTTTGTTTCAATTTTGTGAACATTTTAAAATAAATTTAAATTACAAATATTCTCAAAAAAGAAAAAGAAAAAAAAAAGTAGAAAACAATTCGCAAAATCTTAAAGTCTCTATATATATATCTATCTCTCTTCTCCGCGTCTGTTCGTCCCTATATAAACCCTACGTACCTTCATTCCTTCTCATCCCAAATTCACAGTCCTCTCTAATCATCTCTATCCCAAAGCTAAAACCCTCTCAAAAAACCAACCATGTCTTCATCTGCCTCTGCCGGAACCGCTGATGCTGCCGCTGCCTCTGCCGGAACCGCTGATGCTGCCGCTGCCGCTGCTGTTCCTTCTTCTGCCACCCTGCCTGCATCTGCCGAAACCGTTGATGCTGCCGCTGCCGCTGCCGTTCCTTCCGTGAACGAGAATAAGCTGATCATCGTGACCTCTGATGGCCATACTTTTGAGGTGGAGGAGAATGTAGCCAAACTTTCTCTCACAATCCAGAGGATGGTTGAAGACTGCCCTGATTCCGCAAACTACCCGGTCCCGAATGTCACGGCTCCGATTATGGCGAAGGTGATAGAATACTGCAAGCGACATCTGGGGGACGATAACAAACCGGAGGATCTGAAGGCCTTTGATGCTGAGTTCGTGAAGGTGGATATGCGGACGCTGTTTGAACTGATACAGGCTGCGAATTACCTTGACATCAATGGGCTGCTGGGTCTGATTGCACAGACCATTGCGGACCTGATCAAGGACATGCAAGTTGAGGAAGTTCGCCGGCTTTTTCATATTGAGAATGATTATACTCCTGAGGAAGAGGCCGCGGTTCGCAAGGAGAATGAATGGGCTTTTCAGTAACTAGTTATTTGATTTTGATTATGTAGTTAAATTTTCGCATTGGTTTGCAGTACTTGCCATTGTTGCTGGGACAATTGTTTCTTCAGATTCTAAGTTGTCTGTGTTCTTTCTCTTTTTCTATTAATGTTAACTATAGTGTTTGTTTACAATGTTGTTCTTGTTTGCTTACAATTGTTCTTGTTTGCTTACATATATATGTTCTTATATGTTTCGTCTACTGCACAATCACTAGATCGAGCCATTGATAGTTTTAGGTGAACTGGTTTTGTTTACGCATGTGCTTATGTTCTGTCTATTGCGCAATCACTAGAGCGATCCATTGATAACTTTGGGTGAATTGGTTTTGTTTACATATGTTCTTATGTTCAGTCTATTGCATAATCACTAGAACGATCCATTGATAACCTGTGAGCATCAGTTTGTTTACATATGTTCTTATGTTTCATCTCTATCGCGCAATCACTAGCTCGATCCATTGATAACTGTGGAAGAATTGTTTTGTTTACATATGGTCTTATGTTTCGTCTGTTGCGCAATCACTAGAACGATCATTGCGCAATCACTAGAACGATCCATTGATAACTTTGGGTGAACTGGTTTTGTTTACATATGTTCTTATGTTCCGTCTATTGCCCAATCACTAGAACAATTCATTGATAACTTTGGGTGAATTGGTTTTGTTTACATATGTTCTTAATTACGTTCAGTCTATCGCGCAATCACTGGAACGATCCATTGATAACTTGTAAGCATCAGTTTGTTTACATATGTTCTTATGTTTCATCTATTGCGCAATCACTAGATCGATCCATTGATAACTTTGGAAGATTTTGTTTACATATGTTTTTATGTTTCGTCTGTTGCACAATCACTAGACCGATGCATTGATCTTTGCGCTGATGTTAAATTGGTAAGTATGGATATATATGATATGGTATAGTTGAGATTACAGCTTACTAGTCCTTGAACTTATTGGTAAGGGTGAGGACCTGCAGAGTATCAGAACGATACAATCATATATAGGTTTCTATGAACGAGTATGTGTAAATGTGATGCTTGAGTCTTGACAGGATACTCTATAACTTGCAAATATCATGTGCAAGACTCGAAGGAGCTTGTGAATTGTACAGTATTCTTCCATTATATGGGAAGTCAGGGGAGAAACGTAATTGTGTACATGTGCCTGATGGAATGGTTGACAGACATATGGCAGACAGAAACTCAATGGCTGTTAGAAATTGTATAGCTGGAATGGCTGATAGAAATTGAATGGCTGATAGAAATTGTATAACTTCGGTATATTGGTAAACTGATGTGGTACAGATTCAGAAGTGAGGAGTCGATTTGTATGTTTGTAGAGATCCTGCCTATTGTCTAATGGTTTACGTGGAATGTGATTATCGCAAAGTTTGCTACTGCTTGGAATGGAGACTGTGATCATATACTTTGTGCTGATGAGGTTAACTGTTGGAATTTGGCTTATCAAGATATTGCAATTTGCATACATGTTCTGCATATGGTACTAATTTACATACCTGATTTGTAATGAAATTTTGAAATTTTCCAATTTTACTGAAGTTATGAATAGTGATGTTGAACTAGCCGAGTTTATTTATGGATGATTTATGGGGGTTTCTGTCAAATTTATGATTTGTGATTGCAATGGGGATGTAAACAGGAATGTTGCAATGCTGGAAAGGGATTCTGTGACGTTCATAAGTGCGATCAGGCATTTAGATGAGTTAATGGACCTTTTTAAATTTGAATCCTCTGTTGCTGCCGAGGATGTTTCTCAACCTATGGGTGATCGGGCTCGTATGAACTTGTGTATGGTCTACGAGAACACCAAGGTTGTATGCTTCTGTCTTTTTCTTTCAGTAAACAGCAATTCTCACATTAACATAAACCATGCTCTTTTTCCTTCAATCTTGAACCTGCAGATCGATGTGTTTTGTGGAATTCTTCAACTGCGGGAATGGTGAGACCATGAGTCCATGAACTTCAAACTGCTTCAAAGGCATCTGGGGTTCCTTGAGGCATTAGGTTTGGGTAACAGAGTTAACACCTCTAGTTTCCGAAACCATCTCCAAGCAAGTCTGCTGAATCATGCCAATTAAAATGGTAAATTTTCTCCGCGGATTCATGTTTCACTAAAATTTTACTCTTTATTAAGGCATTTAAACTTTTTTACTTAAGCAAGCTACTGAAAAAGCACAAGAACGCTAGGTTTGTGGTGACAGGCCACAGTTTAGGAGTAGCATTAGCAATAATGTTCCCAACTGTGTTTGTTATGCACGAGGTGGAGGAGATGATCATGGAACCTCTGTTAGGTGTGTTTACACGTATGGGCAGCCGAGGATTGGTGATAGGTACCTGGGCAAGTTTATGGAATATCACCTTAAATCCAAGTACTTCATTGTAGTTTACTGCAGCGATCTTGTTCCCAGATTTCCTTATGCCAACCAAACATTCTTGTACAAGCATTTTGGCATTTGCCAGTAATACAACAGCTTGTATTTGGAGCAGGTCTGCTACTTGTTTTTGTACGTTGGTCACGTGGAGTGACATGATTGTTTACTTCCATATGAACGGGCTGTCGAGTCCACAAATTTTATGAGGTGCCAACTGTTTAATACCCATATCTCTTAGTCTTAGAGGGATTTTGATTTGCACTTTTGCAGGATCAATTGCTAGATTTCTTCCTGGGAGGAAAGAGCAAACCTCAGCACTTTACTGCTATGGCAAGTTAAAGAATCACTGCCATGTTCAGTCCTCTCTGTAATTTTATTGTTCTGCTTTCACTCAGACGTTACTCAAAGGCCCAAGCAGAGGGATTGAGATGCTAAGGAGGAATAAGATATCGATTCCCTGCAATATTCCCATTGGTAAAGTCTGTCAGGCTTCATATGTATAAGCACGAGATAGCTCATGTAAGTTTTACTTGTTTCTCCAAATATGTTATCATGCAACTTGGTAATGGTAAATGAGATGCTGTAAAGGAGTCTGCTTCTTGGACCTTGTTGATTTTTGTTTTTAATTTGTGCCTTATCTTTTGCAGTTTGGTGGTCAAAGGTTCACAATGAGACAACTGGGAGATATCGAACCAAGGAGCCCTGATGCTGATGCTGTGGCTCCCCTTACTGGTAACACAGGGAAGATCGTATTGAGGAGGTGTGATGGTTAACACTTAACAGGTTTTGGGAGAAGTGTGCTGTCTCATCTGTTACCATCAAGAACTTGCTCCAGGCTATCCCTGTAAACAATTAATGCCCCGGTCAACCTTCCTAACCACACCTCAAAGATCCTGGCCATGGCAATTGATTACTGGGAGAACCATCTAGGAGCAGAGGAGAAAATGATGAGTTCATCAATGTTGAACGCGATACACTGATGAATATTTGAATTAATACCTACCTAGATTCACCTCAAAATCGAGAATCTGATGGACATGGTGAAATTTTGCTAGCTGAGGAACATAATGAAATTTTGGGATTACGAACGACCACAGTCACTAGGAGAGCGCATGTGCTTGCTGAAGAAACCTCGTGAAATATGGATCATTCTGGGAAAATGTTTTTCTGTGGAGGGAAAGGGGTAGTTCTAGCTAGGTGTAACAGCTCTAGTTGGTGGAATAGTTTGGCTAGAGAAGTGGGAGCGAGTGATTGTTTTGGAAACAGTTGTGTAAGTTAATAGGAGCGGGAAGAGAGACCAAGTTCTGGTCGCCTTGGCTGGGTGAAGGAAGAATTCTAAAATTGCTGTTTCCGCTCTTATTCAGGTTGGAACTGGAGAAAACTTGCAGCGTTTCAGCAAGGATTGCAA
Source organism: Plantago coronopus (assembly GCA_036897195.1). NCBI lineage: Eukaryota > Viridiplantae > Streptophyta > Magnoliopsida > Lamiales > Plantaginaceae > Plantago > Plantago coronopus. The sequence goes on along the minus strand of JAYMSL010002977.1, from coordinate 6,951 downwards.
GTGACGGCTTGCAGTGGGAACTGGAGGCGAAATCTCTTCGAATGGGAGAACCAACTTCCTGAAGAATTGGAAAACCTCTGTGGTTTGTGCTGCAGATCAAGTGGGGACAGCCAGACGTTTGGGTTTGGTCAAGTCCGAAGGAACCAACTTATTCAGCTAGAGAAGGATATAGGTAACAGCAAGAGATCGAGCAGAATCTGACCGAAGCCAGCTTGATGGATGGAAACTTGAACATAGACTGGAAAGGTTTGGTATTGATCAACTGGATAACTTATTCCTGAATTACGATTTCACAAGAGTGATGTGGCTTCCGTTCATTGAATTATGTGAGTGATTAGCTGGTGAGAAGACTAGACATCGCTGCAGTTCTTCAAGTGACTTTCAGGAAGGTTTGCACTTTGGAGTGCTAGAAACTCAATACATTTCAAGGGTATAGGAAACTACGCCCGGATCAGGTGGTAGAAGGCGTTAAGACGACGCTTTGGCAATGCTTCAAAAACAAAAACAAAATCATCAGCTTAGATTGCAACATTCAGATTTGGAAGGCACAGCCTTATCTTTGTTGGTTGTAACAATGCTATCTTTCTGTTAAACTGGCCTCACCTAATCAAAGACCAAGCAGAAATTTACAGAACTATTGAAACTGATTCGGTCGAGAAGCCTTTGTAAATTGATAGATAGATTGTACAGTAATAATTTGCCGATTAAAAAGAAAGCCGTCCTCTAAGGCTTTAGCATTGTTCATTTGTTGTCTTCTATTTTCAGCATTTTCGTTTTATTTTGAAGGAAGGGTTTAAGTTTGTGTGTCAAGTGATGAGATCTGAGTTCAAACCGTGTGCAATTTGGCATGTTATCCATAATGAACTTTCCTTAACCTTTCACGTTTGGATGAATTTGGAAAAAAAATACACCAAATACACTTATACACAAAATGAAGCTCGAGTCCAAACCGTTGTGTGTGGGCAATTTGGCATGTTGCCCATAATGAACTTTCCTAACCTTTCACGTATGGACGAATATGGAAAACACATTAATACACGAAATTTTGCTAAATTATGGCATTCACATGAAAAGTATAACAAAACAAAACTGAATTGACATCGAGTCAAGACTCCACAAAATAGTGGAGAATTCTCTATTTGTTAACAAGGAGCCCAAATAAGAATCTCTATCACCTTATCACACCGGTTACCTTTACCATGTAGCCCATAATGATCTTTCCTATCCTTTCACGTATGCACGAATGTGGAAACACATCAATACACGAAATTTTGCTAAATTATAGCATTAATTCACATGAAAAGTATAATAAAACAAAACTGAATTAATATGGAGTCAAGACTCCACAAAATAGTGGAGAATAAGAATCTCTACTACCTTATCACACCGGTTACCCTTAACATGTAGTCCATAATAATCTTTTCTAACATTTCAAGTATGAACGAACGTGGAAAACACATCAATTCACGAACTTTTGCTAAATTGTTCTAGTATTCACATGAATTAACAGCGATTCAAGACTCCAAATTAAAAATAGTGGAATATTTCCTATTAGTAACAAAAAAGAGCCTAAACAAGAATCTCTATCGCCTTATCACACCGGTTACCCACTTACCCTTAACATCTAACTTACTCTACACGAAAAATTCGACTCGATTCTGGTACCTTTCACACCTCATCAGGTACTAGGTTAGCAACAAATGAAGAAGGCAACATCATGTAGCAAAACGACACAAAACAACATGATGACGACGCTTTCCACTACTACCATAAAACAAGCCCATACCGTACGTTACTATTCGTCTCAACTGCAATCTGTTGCTCCAGATATACACGAACATAAATGCTTAGCTCATATATCCACACGCCCCCAAAGCAGACCTCTTTTTGTAACGCTTTTATAAATAACTCCATTTTGCACAATCCCATTTCCAAACTCATTGTTTTAATCAATTTTCCAATGGATTGTAGCAGCAAGTACTTGATTGTAAGGCCTGAAAATGGTGGTGTGCTGGATTTGTTCAGGTTCTTGGTTTTTCATAACCAAGATTGTGGTGCCAAGTTTCTTGAATTTGGCAGTGTTGCTAGGAATGCTGCTGCTACTTCGGACCGTCCGGTGATCGGTGGCGGCGAGGTGACGCCCGATCACAGGTGGGTGATCGTCGTGTCAGTCATTGTGCGAAAGATACTCAAGGTTGTTGGTAAGCCGATGGAGTTCTTCGGTTATGGAGTCGAGTTCTTTCTCAATCTGTTGTTCCTGAATGGAGATACTGTTCTCAGCCTGCTTTCCAGAATTCTTCAGGGTATGGAAGTCTCTGATTTTATTGAATGTATAGTGATGTTGAACGAGTCGAGTGTTTTTATGGATAATTCGTAGCAGTTTATGTCGAATTTATGATTTGTGATTGCAATGGTGATGTAAACATTGTAAACAGGAAATGTCACAATGCCGGAAAGGGGTTCTGAGACGTTCATAAGTGCGATCGGGCATTTAGATGAGCGAATGGACCTTTGTAAAGGTGAATCCTCTGTTTCTGCTGGAGATGTTTCTCAGCCGATGGGTGATCGGGCTCGTATGGACTTGTGTATGTTAGCTTCGAAACTGGCCTACGAGAACGCCAAGGTTGTTAGGAATGTGGTCGAACGTCACTGGAAGGTCGGATACGTTTCTGTCGTTTTCTTTAAAGTAAGCTGGAATTGTCCATGAACTTAAATCATGTTCTTTTTTCTTCAATCTTGAACCTGCAGATGTGTTTTGTGGACTTCTACAACTGCTGGAATGGTGAGACTATGAACTTCAATCTTACATGAAACTGATGATTTATACTTGAAATGTAGTGTTAAAGCTGCTGTTTTGCTTTCAGAGTATCAGAAAGAGATGTCGACGCAAGTTTTCATAATGTGCGACAAGCCTAAGAATGCGAATTTGATACTAATCAGCTTCAGAGGCACAGAGCCATTTGATGCTGATGACTGGATCACTGATTTTGATTATTCCTGGTATGAGATTCCTAAACTGGGTAAAGTGCATATGGGGTTCCTTGAGGCATTAGGCTTGGGTAACAGAGTTAACACCTCTAGTTTCCGAAACCAACTCCAAGCAAGTCCGCAGAATCATCCCAATTCAAATGGTAAATTTTCTCCGCGGATCCATGTTTCAATAGAATTTTAATCTTTACTTTTAGATGGTTCATACAGGCATGTTTAAGGCCACGTCTAGTAGAACTAGGTGAAAACTGATAAGTTAGCTCGTAGCTGATAAGATTGAAACTTTTTACCAGGCACTGCGAAAGAAGAAGCAGTTCCAAAGACTGCATACTATGCCGTCAGAATGAAACTGAAAGAGCTACTGAAAAAGCACGAGAACGCTAAGTTTGTGGTGACAGGCCACAGTTTAGGAGGAGCATTAGCTATAATGTTCCCAACTGTGCTTGTTCTGCACGAGGAGGAGGAGATGATGGAGCGTCTGTTAGGTGTTTACACGTACGGGCAGCCAAGGATTGGCGATAGGCAGCTGGGCAAATTCATGGAATCTCATCTTGAATCCAAGTACTTCAGGGTAGTCTACTGCAATGATCTTGTTCCCAGGTTGCCTTATGACAACAAAACATTCTTGTACAAGCATTTCGGCATCTGTCAGTACTACAACAGCCTGTATTTGGAGCAGGTCTGCTACCTACTTCCCTTCTTCTTACCTCAATTACGCCTTTAAGAAATACGCAAACAGTTGAGTGAATATCGATCTGGCCATTTCTGAACTATAACGTACATCTAGTCTTTACTATGTTACACCGTCTAACACAGGCTATTCTGATTTCTTCGTTTTTTGTTATGAAGAATGTTGAGGAAGAACCGAATAGGAACTACTTTGGGATGCGATACTTCATCCCTGAATACATGAACGCTGGATGGGAACTGTTGAGGAGTTTTCTGGTCAGCTACATATATGGTTCGGGCTACAAAGAGTCCTGGGAATCGTTTATGCTCCGGGTCCTGGGCCTTGCAATCCCCGGTCTGGCTGCTCATAGCCCTGTTGATTATGTGAACTCTATCCGTCTTGGTACCCGATTGGACTAGATGAGATCTATCTGTATTCATTCATGTATGCGCTTAAGCAAGAACAAAGTCGAATAATGTGTGTGCGAGAAATAAGGGGTATTTGTTCTTTTTCTTTCTCGACGAGGTCGATTGAAGAGTAATGATTTTCAATTCTTACATATAATTATGGTTTGATCCATAAATTGTTTTAATTAAATTTTCACTCGATTTATTCAATTACAACGTAGAAAATTTGAAATGAATTAAGTCAAGACTAGAAGCAATAAGTATGATTTCCTCAACTATGCAACCCGATGGCCTAAAGGATGTAACCGGGTGGACAACGTAACCTATATTTTAAAAGGCGGAACTGGAGGTTATGCCGGCCATTTTCGAAAGGATATCCTTCTCGAAAAGAGGTTGGCCCACGATTTTACTGTGATTTTTCCGGATTTGTGCCGGCCGGCGCGCCGAAGTCGAAAACCACTGAAGACCAAAAGAAGAGGTTCGATTGGATCGAACCCCGCTTTTAAAACATAGCATATAACTTCGTAAATTTATTAGTATTGATATTTTGTATAGTCAATTTAGAATTCTCGATAAGCTAGGGGATAATTTTGTAATCCTGAAATAGTTTTGGGCTAAATATTAAAATTCCCCCATCCCCTAATTTAGTCTTTTTCTCATTATCCCTGACCTCATTTCTAAAACCCTAAATTCTGCAAAATCAGAAACCCTAAAACCCCTCATTTCACCATCAATGGCGTTACGCAGCAAGCTCCGATCTTTGATCTATCTCCGCCACCCTCGCCTCTTCTCCACCTCAATCCTCAACCCGGACTCCAAAACCCCTCTCTCCAGCAAAGAGAAATCTCGAGCCGCACTCCATCTCCTCCGATTCGAGAAGAACCCTGAGCGGGTGTTGGAGATTTGCCGCGCCGCCGCATTAACTCCGGAAGTTCACCTCGATCGTGTCGCCTACTCGAAGGCCGTTTCCAGGCTGAAGGAGTGCGACTACTATGAGGGAATCAGGGAATTGTTGAAGGAAAACCTAGCTCGACCTGATGCTAGGAACGAGCGTTTCGTTGCGCATTTCATTGTTTTGTATGGCCAGGCTGGGCTTCTCAGGGATGCAATCAACCTGTTTGATAAAATGCCTGACATGGGTGTGGAAAGGACTACGAAATCACTCAACTCTCTGTTGTTTGCTTGCATCCTTGATAAGGATTACGCGGAGATGAAGAGGGTTTATGCGGCTTTTCCGGCGAAGTACCGGCTGGTGCCGGATTTGGACACGTATAATACAGTGTTGAAGGGGTTATGTGAGTCGGGTAGTGCGAGTTCCTCCGAATCGATACTGGCGGAGATGGAGAGGAATGAGGTGAAGCCGAGTAAGACGACTTTTAGTGTTGTGATAGCTGGGTTTTATAAGGAGGAGAAGTTTAGTGATGTTGGGAAGATGATGGAGTTGATGAAGAAGTATGGTGTGAGACAGGGGATTAGTATCTATAATGTGAGGATGCGGAGTTTGTGTAAGCTGAATAGGTCGGACGAGGCTAAGGCTTTGTTAGATGGGATGTCTTCTATCGGGAAGAAGCTCAACAACGATTCGTTCCAAATTTTGATTAACGGGTTCTGCCTCGAAGGGAAGTATGATATGGCTAAGAGTATGTATGAGGAAATGTTGAAGCGTAAAATGCAGCCAGATGCTACTTGTTATTGTACCTTGGTGCATTTTTTGTGTGAAGGAAAGGATTTCGAGACTGCTCTAAGCATCTGCAAAAAGTCTATAGAGAAGAATTGGGTTCCTTATTTTACAGCGGTGAAGAAACTTGTTGAGGGATTGGTGAGCATTGATAAAGTTGACGAGGCTAGGGAACTCATTGGCGTTGTGAAGGAGAACTTCACCCCAGGAATGCTGATAAGTGGACTGATTGAGGAAGGATTACCTAAGTAGGGGTGTGAGCACCAGTTTGTTAGTTATTATAATTTTCGATTTGTTTGTTATAAGAATAGAACAGATCGCTATATCATTTTCGTTTACCTCCAAGTTTATGCATTTGTCATGTGTAATCAACATTCCGGTGGAATGTTATGCTGTTTCAGAATAAGCCATTCTCATTATGTGATAACTTGATCAAATGTTGACAGGTTTCTTGGTTTTATTGTCTGTGTAATGGTTCTTATGAAATGTTGTTTATGTCAATGTATAATTGACTAGGATCTTTTGATTCAAAAAAAAATATATATAAGCAAAATCCAATCTTGCAGCCGGAGCTGTTTTGGGCTAAGGGCGGAGCCGCCCAGTCAATTATTTACAAAAAAAAAAAAAAGAAGGGGGAAGAAGTTTGAAGTCTAGGTTTCTAAAGGTTGAAGAAGATGATCATTATACAATAAGTTTGAAAAATTGGGGTTAAACGTGAAATTTAAAAAGTTGAAGGATATGGATGTAAAAGAAAATGTTAAAGGCTAGTTTGGTTCAAATTTCAGAAAAAATAGTTTAGGATTTGTATGTAATTGTTTTATCTAACAGGATCCAGATGTAATTAGAAAATCTAATAGGGATAGTGAATGAAATTCGCCTAAAAAAATGATTTACTATATCATACATGCAAAAATTAAATAATTCCGATTTCACTAAAATAATATCTTCTTTAACTGCGCAGCGCAATAGAGCATATCATAAATACGCAATAGGCCAATAGCGCACACTATTAAGGAAGAAAAACTGAATGGAGCTAGATCAAGAATTATACTGACCTCTAGCGTGTACTCAGTTCTTCTCCATGTAGGTATACCAGAATCCGCGTCTTGAAAACCTTGGTTGTGTATAATCTTCTTAGTATCATCAATAAGAGTTTTCAGATGATTCTCCCTTAGGAATCTGAGTTTTTCTGTGAGCCTGGGGATGGC
>JAYMSL010002976.1:0-13203 GCA_036897195.1 Plantago coronopus | reverse complement strand
TGTCATCGTATTTGATTGGCCCATGTTAACGTGTTACAATGACATGTAATTAATTAAATCAAACTAAAACATAAATAATAATGTCTTAACTTAACAAAACATATCTTTTACCAATATATAATTTGAGTTTATACTTTTGGAACATTATTTATTTAATAATTGCATATTAAAATACGCATCACACGCATGGTGTGTGACGATTTTCTAGTATATATATATATATATTTCATTAAAGTTATGTTCTTTTTTGCTGCGAAATTCTAAATTAAATTGACTTGAAGCTAACTGAAGTAAGTATAAATTTGAATTAACCGAAACTGAACGAAACTAATTTAAACTGAATTAAATGGAATTAAAATTAAGTTGGAAAACAGAGTGTAAGTATATTATTCTCATCCCGGGGAATGATACAATGGTTCTATAAATCTTGTGTACCGTGAATTACACCAACTAATAGTAATATTAGTCACAGTCTTTTAATATGACACAACTAAGAATTAAGTATAACATACGCAATAGAAATTGATTACTCCTAAGTGTGACTCGCATTAATATAATTTGAAATATTCTTGTGATATAGACTTGCATGTTTTTCACATTTTATAGTATAGAATGCACTATCTCTTTCTTTCTTTTGCTAGTATATCTGATACATCTTTAAATTTTCAAAACCAAACAAAATATTTAAACTTGAACATCCATTTTGTAAACTATCAAGTACATATCAATAAACATCTTAATCTAATAAACATCTTAATCTGTGATTGAGATGGTTAGAACACCAAACCTCCTAGTCCCATCTAGAATTTAGATTTTAAACAGTTAGAATTCAAGAATGTGAAAGAGATATATTTCAATTATATAAGTAAAAATTAATGGAGAAAAATAACTTACAAGAGCAGTTAACTTTAATTATTTGAGAATAGAGATAGATATCCATGATTTTGGAATGATGAGGGAGACTAGCTATAGATAAGTAAAAGCAAGTGGAAGAGAATTTGGTCGTAATGTGCAACTAGCTAGTTAAGAAGACAACGTTGTAAAACAAACAAACAAACAATTTGCGGAAAGCAACTTAATTGGTAGCCAATTTAAGAAGTAAAGCCAATGTGACGATATGTATAAAACGCAGTTGGCATGTATCATCTATTGAATAGAGTGGTCGTGACGTGAGTCGCGTGACAATCCTGACAAAATTTCACAGCCTATTATATATATATTTTCCCATCTTCTTTGACCGATTGCCTTCTACTTGGACTCTTGGACTTGGAGGAAGCCAGGAAGGAAGATAATGTAAACAAAGAACAAAGAATACCTACATGTACATGTATGATGGCGATAAGATAACAACACGATATGAAGAAGTTGGTCAATTGCATTCCACTCACGATTCATTCTACTTGACCTGAGGATGATTCGTATCCAATAACAACACATTACAGGATATTCTTTCATTCTATACTTTTACTAATACTTCATACTTCCCAGGGATCATGGATAATGTCATACCATCATTACTTTCCGACTTGTTTCATGCCTGTTGATATATTGTTAATCATATATCTTTAACTTTAAATTAATAAGGACTGTCTGTTTTTTAAATTACGAAAACCTTTTGTTGTTAAATGCGCCGATAGCCCAACCTCGATTCGTTAACAAAAACAAGTACTCCCTCCGTCCAAGCATGAGCTTCCCAGTTGTGTTTTGGTAGAAAAAAAAGGTTTTGATTACTTTTTTAGTATTATATTAAAAGTGTAGGTAGTGGAATTACTTTTTGATGTGTTGTAATTAAATAAGTGAAGAAAGATCGGGGACCACATGTCCAAAAAAGGAAATGGGAAGATTTGTAATGGACTACTAAAAAGGAAAGTGGGAAACTATTGACTGGACGGAGGGAGTAATAAAATAAGCTCAAGTTCGAAAATAAATGAGTCTTAACTAGCCTTTTCGAACTTTAGATAAATGTGGGGAGGGAGGAGTAGAGGACTGGGACTCTGGGAGCCCCGGCCTTAACGGAGCAACTTAACCACTGACGTTGAATTATTGCAAAGATTTGAACCAAAAATCTGTTTGGAAGAGCTGTACGTCTAGAGATGGTCCTAACGTCATAAAATAATGATTCACGTGTCTTCCAGCAGTAGTGTACTGGGTACATAATTAATTTATGTTCCAAACTCTACAATCACAATAAATTTCTTCAGAATGTTGCATAAGCTCTCTCGTACGGCAGTAGCTACATACTTAACTCCTCAACTGTTTAAGAGGTGATTGTTGAGTTTAACCAACTGCTTCTTCAAAAGTACGAAGTAATTAGGGATGTCAATTTTAGGTTTTGGATTGGATTCGAATCAATTCATTATTGATTTAGATCATAAATGACTTGGATCCTATATGAGTCATTTTGTTTGGTTCTGAAATGGTTCCAGATCCGAGTCCGGATCCGAATCGGAACCACTTCGGATCCAATATTGACTCACTTTGGATCCAAAATTATTTTGTACCTAAATTACTAATATTACATATGGAATTTAAATGACCTCAAAACCACACACATGTTATACTAATATGAGTTTAAATCGGTTTCTCTCTACGTCTTTTTAAAAAGAAATAGTTTCAATAAGAGTCAATTGATGGATCCAACAAAGTCATTTAGTAGCTCACGGATCCAAATGGTTCCGGATCGGTTCTGACTCGAGTCAATTTTTAAATGGTTCTAACTTAGTTTGGATCCATTGAATCAGAATCGAATTCGAATCGAGTTTTTGGGTCAGAATCATTATTGACAGCCCTATATTAGAGTTTGTTTTAGTGTATCAGTATCTTATGTAGTTGATATGGTATTAGCGGATATGTAAAGATAAAAGCAACCTAACACACGTAGAATTGCTGAAGAAATGAAAAACAAAGTATTGAATCCACAATTCAAAAGTAATAATGAAAATATTAGGGATAAAACCCAAAGACATATTGTTTGTTTTCAAATCATCAAAAGCTATTCTAAAATGCTAGAGATAGTGAAATATAAATACTAGTTAGCGTAAACGCTAATGGACTTACAAGACTAAGAGACTCAATAGTAAAACTAAACATAATCAAACTCAAAAGTGTATTTAAAGACCAATAATCTACGAATAATTGGGTTCTCAACCTTTGCTCTATCAGTAGTGTACTAGTGTTATGTTTTTCACGTTTTTTCTTTCACGAGACTTGCTTCTTCTTTTTTCCACCCAAAACTATTCCCAATTTGGAAACTTGTTCTATGTTGTTAGGGTTGATATTCTAGTAGAGACGACTCGTAGGACGTATTTGGACCGTTATCCTAATCAAGACTCCCAACACGTAACAAGTACTTGGGTTGTTATTCTGATCGAGACTCCTAAACAAGAACTTGAGTCTTAGTCCGATCAAGACTCCTTATAAGAAACAAATACTTTGAGTCGTTATTCTAATCGAGACTCCTAACAAAGTAACAAGTACGACTTTGGGTTGTTATATCAATTGTGAATCATAACGATTAACAAGTATTATGGTCGTTATCTTAATCGAGGCTCTTAACAAGTTTCAGGTACTTCGGTTGTTATCTTGATCGAGACTCCTAACAAGTAACAAGAACTTGATTCATTAAAATTCGAACTGAACTCGAGATTTGAGCTCACCTTGAATAATAGAATATTTGAACTAAGCTTCATTTTGTGTTCTACTACGTAACTACTCATTCTTCAAAATATTAAAATGTTGAAGATGCAATGACGATAGCACCTTGGCCCTTGGGAGGTACTTGGTTAATGGTTGACTTTACTTGCCTAATTAGGGATAGTTCTCTTTCTATTGTACACAATAATTTATAAGTCAAATTCAATTATATAACGAATAATTAGGGTTTAAAATGCCTTTAACTTAAAAAAGAAGTTATAAATACTTTGTGTTACATATTGAATACTACTATGTGCTTTTGACTTTGCAAAATGATTATGGAGGTGATGGTGGAAACAACTAAATATAGGAGTATAAAGCCAAACTAGCATGTATATATATTAGGATCCGTTTAATTTAACCTAGTAAAATTCTGAACTAAAGTATGGAGTATAATTATAAATCTAAAGTGACCAAATCTACTGAATGAAATTGGATTTAAACTGAAATAATATAAAATCAGTACGTAAGTGCATTAGAAGCACACTCTTTGGGGGAATTCAAGTCTTCGCCAAAACGGGAACCTTTGACGAGGAACCAATTGGATGGAGTATGATCACTGCAATTACAAATAACCTTTACGAACCTGCACAATTCACCTATGAATAAAAATCTATCGGACAAGTAATCATTTAACGATCTTATGAACAGTATAAATGCCATTAGTTTTTGTAATACCTCGCATCATACACTAATCCAGTACTAAAACGATGATATTTGTATAAGTATACGCACCATTTAACATTTCTTGACGATTTCGAAAGTAAATTCGTTAATATTCAACCTAAAGTGGACCACACGACAGAATATGTATGTGCAATATTGGATGGTCCTACTATATCTAATAATTTGGCTTTAATATGTGAAACCTAGTGTGATTAGTTAGGTAGAGGCTGAGATAGCACACCTCGCACGTGCTGCACCAGAGCCACAACTTCCATTCTATTATTATTGGATCTGTAAATAGAAATTGCGTTAGCAAAACCGAAATTCTACTTTTATGCGATTGGGACTGCATCATAGTTGAACGGGAGTCAAACCCTCATGAGTTTAGAACAACATACTACTCCGGAAGTCGGAAGTATTGGTCTCTGTTTAATTTAATTGAGAATTTATGAATTAAAGTATAAAAATTTAAAATAATTAAATCTGAATTAAAGTGAATGAACTTGGATTAAAGTTGAAAATAATAGAGACTAAGTTACAATTAAAGTGAAAAATATAAAACGTAACTATTGTGCGACACGCTATTATACCTAGGTCGATTTATTTTGTAAAATATAATATTAATATTGATGTAGACATATGTGTAGTCATTAAAATCAACATTTTAAGTCGGTCTAAATCATAAACGATTTAACATAAAAGTTTGAGAAATTTTACGATTTATAGACCACGGTCATAGGAGTAGAAAAGAACTCAATGGACTAAAGTCCGGTTAGTATGACACTGCCCAGTTCACTTAGGCCCAACAACTAGGTCCATAACCATGCCAAGGCCCAGGTCCAACAAGGACTTCTCCTAAATAATATGAACATTGTCTAAGGTACACCATCGATGCCTCACAATATTTTACAATTCCTTCGAATATGTATGTTAAATTCAACTCCGACCTGACAAAAGGTTATCCGGTAAAACTAACCATTTTGCATGTATCTTCGGGTTTTTTGAATGATCTTATCTATTCATTGGTACTGAGTGTGGGTATTAATTTTGATAGCCTGGTTTTGAGCAGCCTTTTTGTGTGGCATACCCACTCCCTACATGCCTGGCATGCCACTTTTTTTGCAGAATACTAGGTTCAGTAGTGAATCTTATCTCCAGGATTCCTGAATCTTCTCAAAGTTCACCACCATTTATTGGGGCAAAAGTCTGATGTGATCTGTAACAAAACTGAAATGCAGTCTAAATCAGTGTCCATGGCAAGGACACTCACACTCCACTGGCATTGGAGACAATGTTCAAGCTCATAACATCACAATCACTTGTTCAAGTCTCTGTCATTTGACTAATTCTTTCTGTCATAAGCCTCAAACTTATCGACCTTACCTTAGATTCCTCGAGCCCTCTTGTCACCCTGGTCAGGACAATTGGTATGCATAATTAACAAACACAGACAACTGTATTGTATGATCATATCATGCCATTTCTTTATCTTCTTCTTGTGTCTACAATGCACATATGCAGCTTGAAAGTATGAAGCTGACAGTGTGCAAACTTAGTGTACTTACGTCACAGAAGAAAGACAAAAGGCCGAAGAAGAAATCAAATATTACCCGAAGATGGTAACACGTTCTTTATCTTCTTCTGGTGTCTTTCAATGCACCTATATCAGCTTGAAATGTGAAGCTGGCAGTGTGCAACTTAGTGTACATACTTCAGAGACGAAAGACAAAAAGCCGAAGAAGAAATCAAATATTACCCGAAGATGGTAACGCATTCTTTATCTTCTTCCTGTGTCTTCAATGCACCTAGATCAGCTGATGAAGTATGAAGCTGACAATGTGCAACTTAGTGTACTTACTTCACAGAAGAAAGACAAAAACCGAAGAAGAAATCAAATATTACACGAAGATGGTAACAGATTATGACATGAAACATAAGAGTTTGTATTCATTGAATCAGATGTAACTATGTAAGTACAGCAAGTCTGCAGACTGCAAGCAAGATTCTTGCACTTGTGCAGTTGACAGAAGATCAACTATTGCTTCAAAGAATTTAATAGCCAAAACAAAAGCTAAACAATTATTCACTCTGGTGAAGATTCTTTCACAATCTTCTTCAAATGACTGAAAAAACTGCGTCAAATTGAAACGAATAAGGGATTCTGATATAGTATGCATCAAGAAGAAGCAGCATTGTTCACTTGCCATGCTGAAGCCAACATTATAGGTCTGCCTTTCCATCCGAGCTGTAGGCACCCTTTCTCACTTGCCAAGCTGTAGCTATCTGAACCGTAACCGGACAGCATCGTTTTAACTTGGGGTAAACACTTCAATCCTACTACTTGAAAACCTGCACGCCCAAGCTGCCTTCGCCATTGATCTGCTCGCTCGTGCCTCTCGGTCCTATCTGATCCCTCATAAGCAACTACATTACGAATTTCCTCGGCAAAGTGGGATTTCTCGATTTTCATCCTTTCTTGACTGTTCTGAGGCAAGCTGGCCTCAATGGAATCGAAAATTGCAGAGTAATAGTGAAGGGACTCTAGAAATCTCCCAAGAAAGAATGGACCGTTGTGGTTCGCGTCCTGTTCGACTACTGTTAGGAGAACCGGACATAGTTTCTTGATTGACTGAAGGACGATTTTTAAGGACCCTCTACTTTCTTTCACATGCGTGTGCAAATGCAGGATGCTGTTAACAAACAGTGCTTCTCCTTCTCTTACACCAAGTTTCTCCCGAGTTAACGAGAGTGTAGATACCGGCTCTGCCAACACTTGAAATTCGAGATGAATTCCAAGAGAACTGGCCTCTTCACTTAGTCCCTTCATGCTATATTCAAGGTTAACCGGATCCTGATCTCCGATTATACCAGTGATACGGATATGCTTCGGTGGCCCTTCAGTTCTAGAAGCGAAAGTTTTCACCAAAGAAGGCCACTGAAGATTATGCCCCATTCCCAAATCAACAATGTGTAGGGACTCTTTCCCTGTTGCAGCTTGAACGATAGCATCATTTGCAGCCATGAAACCGAAAGCAATATAAGGCGTCGTCTGATGCAGCAAATGAAAAGCTTCACTCTTTTCCTCTCTACTGATCAAGCAAACATCATTGGCACCATTAGTAAACGAACCATTCGGGTTGACATTCTGAAGAAGCGCCAGCCTAGACTTCAACCCCATGGCAAAACAACAAGAAACTCTATGTAAAGAATCACCCCAGGGGCTAACACAAGGCCATATCTGGGATAGTATCGAGTTCGCTAGCTGTGTATCCCTGCACCCCACAGCCTCAGCACAAGCTAACAACAAATGCACCAGCTGAAGCCCCTGATCCACCCCTATCGTCACCGAACAATCCTCCACACCAAGAACACTCGGATCAAAAAAATCAAGATCATCAGTCGAGCTACACGCCTCAAGCTCCTGATCATCCCCTTCCATCATCATCATCATCGGCACGTCTCCTACATAACAACCACTCTCCACCAACGAAACATCTCGCACACCCTCTTCTCGAAACACCCCAAACGCCTCGTTTTCGTTTTCGTTTTCGCCCTCCTCTGCATACTTCACCACGTTATCCCTCTCATAGCACTCCAAGTCAAAGAACGTGTCAACAATCTCCTCAACCTCCAATTCTTGAACATTCTCGTTGCCGAAACGCGGCCAAAACTGCAATTGATCATCATCATCAAGCAACATATCCGATCGCCATTCTTGACAGCCCTGGCCCTGTTCTTGCTCCACGCGAGCAGGGCAGAACTGGCGGATGGGGGAGGTGTGATTGTGAGGTGGGAAGGTGGGGAAGGGAAGCCATTGGTTCATGACGGCTTCCATTCTTGTATTTGGTTAATTATGGGTGAGGAGTTTCGTCGAACAGGTAGAGGGTTAAGTAATTTTGGTGGTGAGAGATGGCGTGGTGAAGAGGTATATGAGCCATTGTTGTTGTGGGCGAGAATATTCTCTTTGTTTGAAATGGAGAAGCATCTGGTTGGCAATGATTGGAATTTGGAAATCAATCAATCAATCAAATCACCATTAGAGTTGGAGGATTTTGGTTTGGCATCATCTTTGTGGTTGCAGAGGCTTTCATTATCAAAGCTAAATCCAACAAACTCTTGGAAAAGGTAGATTATTAGTATATGGTTGCTCACTTGCTCCATTAAGAAAGTGTGACGAGATGATACTTAATTGATCGAGACCCGACACTTTAGGCCGGTATGACATTGTTCGTTCGATCCTTTAGATCGGGTATGCCATTGTTCGTCTGGCCCTTTAGGCCGGTATGACATTGTTCGCCTGACCCTTTATGCTGGTATGACATTGTTCGTCAGAATTCCATCTCATCTAAAAGATCGAACTTGTAGAGAGTTGTTGAATTTAGTCATATATTAATTCCCCAATACTCCCCGCACTCGTGGCCGATTTCAACCTCATTTGGGGAGGCCAATCGAGTGGAATTAAATATGGGTGGAGGCGGTCTCCGCGGGGATTCGAACCCAGGTCTGGGCGTGAGCCAATGGCTCTGATACCATGATAGAATTCCATCTCATCTAAAAGCTCGAACTTGTAGAGAGTTGTGGAATCTAGTCATATATATTAATTCTCCAATAATAATTACCTCACTAACTTTTCAATCTCACTAATAATTAATATATCTACTTTTTACTTCCACTACCAATATTCTAATTAAAGTTACGAATTCTCTTATTTTATTGACTAGAAGTCAAACGGGGAAGCTTTGTGAGAGACGAAGGAAGTATATAATAGTAAATAGTAATTTCGTGAGTAAATATATTAGAATATGCTGCTATCGTAAGACTTAAACAGAAGAAAAATGTGAAATTTTGCTCCATTACACAAACATCACAAAAATTTGTTATTAATACATGGATTTTGAAATCATTGTTTTCAGCTCACTTTCATGTCAATGGATCATACTTGATATAAAATGGATGTTTCAATTTGGCCAACTGGACGAAATCAAACACAGTGTAAGCCAATTTTTTTTATTTCGAGTGGGCCCAACCAAACACCATGTGGCCAAATCAAATACCATGTGGCCAACTTTATATTTCTGGAACGTATCTAATATTAATTTGTTTATGTCTTTAAAATGCTAAAAATTGAGCGTGATCTATGACAAAATCATGGTTCGGTGGTGTATTGTAAAACAATTTGGCCGAGAAAGAAAGAAGAGAGAAAAACTCTCAATAACTGAAAAAGGCCAACCAAACATGTAAAAACTAACTGCAAAAAACCCTGAATCAAGTAGCTGAATTTTCTATATTGATTGTAATAGAATAAAAAGATTTAAAATTTCTTTGGCTTGCTGCTCATACTCATAATTGGTTCCATGAGCTTCGGAACAACATCTCAACTAATAAGGCTCCTATTGTCTTTGGCTTGCCTACAAAGAAAGAAAGAAAGTAGTGTTCATCATGTTTACCTAGTTTTGGCCGTATGGAGATTTCAGTGCATCATGTTTACCTAGCATTAACATACTCTTAGTATAAAATATTATTTAAAACTTCACCTAATTCTGTATCTATAAAATTTTCTACACGTATTCAGTAATGACATAATATTATATAAAATTAAAAAAATAATAAATCGGTTTAGAAAAAGTATACTGAAAATATTTTTAGGGGATTCTCAAATATTGGCGTGTGGAAAAAATTCCCTAAAATTTTCGGGTGGGCCCATGTAATTTAGGGAATCTGCTGCATTACATTTTTTCACTTTTTTTATTACTTTCTACCTGTATTTAGGCATAAATTCCATTTTAAGGGAACTGATGTGAGAGCATTCATATCAGATTTCTTATAAAATATCACCTAAAACTTCCTCTACTCTCTCCCTACAAAATTTTCCGCACGTATTCAGTAATGAAATAAAATAAGATTCCTTATTTTATATATAAAAGTAAAAAATAATAAACCGGTTTAGAAAAAGTATACTGGAATTTTTTTAGGGGATTCTTAAATCTTGGCATGTGAAAAGAACTCCCTAAATTTTTCCTGCGGGTCCATCAAATTTAGGGAATCTGCTGCATTGCATTTTTTCACTTTTTCACGATTTTTTGCCAATATTTAGTCACGAAATCCATTTTAGATAAACTGATGTGAATGCTCTGAGTGCTCTTATTATATTCACATGTCAAGATTTGTGCATCCCCTAAACATTTTTCCAGTATATTTATTGTTAATCGAAAATGTTGTATTTTCATTTTATATATTAAATAGGGAACCTAATTTTACTTAATGATCGAATACGCAGTAAAAATATTTTAAGGAATGAGTTAAAATATAATTTAGGGAATATTTTATAGGAAAACTGATGTTATTGCTCTTAGGTTTTCTCCAGCAGCGACTGAGCTGCTGGAGATGAAAGTGTTAAGTCCTGCTCAACTGCTCCAGCGGCAGCTGAGCAGGAGCTCAACGGTGAGGTGTGCCTCAAAATTTGAGGCGCGCCTCACGAGTTAATTACTTTTTAAATTATTTTTTAATTGTTTTTAATCACGAGTTAAATATTTTTCTTCCATCTTTTTTAATTTTATATGATTCTATATACCTTAAATATTTTTCAATTCTACTTTTAGCATGTATAGTGATATATTTGAGAGTTAACAACTAAAAATATAATGCAATATTTTATTCTTTTTTATTTTGAGTTTTGATTTCCAACGGTATTGTATTTTAAATTTTATAAATATATTGTAAAAAGTGAAATTTAAGAAAGAAATGTGAAAAGAAATAAAAATGTGAGGCTAAACTGCTGGAGCACATTTTTGTGTTGATGCTGAGTATAAACTGAGATTTAGTGAAATGCGTGGTAGAGTTGAGCCCCAATTGGAGGTTTAAGTGCTTGAAATAGCCCTTAAACTTAATTTACCGTTATACCCTTATGTTTCCAGTGTCTTCTTTCTCGGTTTGAGAGCTGTCCTGTGTCTCCTCCACTGACTGAGTACTAGTAGTATAAAATGAAGATGAGGAGTAAATCACAAAACACAAAATCCCAACTGAGGAATGAGGCAAACAGAGATCTGGGTATTCTCGAGGGTGGTTGACCTCTCTGTTTGTCGATGATTCCAACCAAATTCTCAACAGCCCTTGTTCCTCTGCAACTCAGTCAATCAATCCCACAACCATAATGTGTGTGTGTGTGTGTGACTGTTTCAGAACCTGGGAAAGAACAGGGACCTTCAATCTTGTTTCTTGATCATATCATTCATATCTATCTGGTTTTCTGTCATCGCGCTCTGACGTACTTGTGGGTTATGTACTAGTACTACTTCAAATTATACTCGATGTTCCTTGTGAAGTGAAGGCAATGACGATGAATTTGTTCCAGTTGGGTCGGGCTTAGAGATAGATCGGATCCGTATCTTGGCGGGGCAAACCTGCAACTTCACTGCGGGTTTTGCAGCCATGGCGGTTTCTTCATCTCTTTGCTTGATTATAATTTTACCCATCTGAGCCTCACACTTTTTTACATTTTTACATTTTTAGTACAACTTTCAACTTCTTTTACTTTGTGATTTGTCCGTGAACGGTTGAACCAGCTACACAAAATAACTAGTTTGGCTCATTTTAATTCTGTCTCAAAATCTATAAACTAAATTGAAATCTAAACTGAATTTATTTGAAGGATGAATTTCAAATACATAAATCTGACCTGAATTGAATTAACGTAAACTTACTGAACGAGTCTGAAAAGTATTTGAATTGAACAAATCTGAATTATGTACGTTGCACTGACCAGAACCTGAACAGATAGAAAAATTCAATAGTAGGGCAAGACCGAGACGGATGAGCATGTGCTCCTACCCCGCCATTCAACAGTATGGTTTCCAATTGATACGGATTCTAGTCCAGCCATAGGCGCTAGGCAAGTAACCCCGAGCATGAGCCCGACTACTAGAATGAAAGGGAGAGGGAGGAGCATGTAATCCGGCACCCACCAATAAACAGTCAAATAGTTTCTATTGGTGTGGATTTTAGCCTGGTCCATAGCTTTCTATTTGGTTTTTGTGATCTTTACATATAATTTCGGCTGTTGCACTACAAGTAACCAAATAGGCTGATTATTTTTCAACAGACGATCACATGACAAAAGAGTTTGAACCTAGATTAGTGAAAGTGTGAAACCAAAAGCTTCTGCTCTCTAAACAAATGATTACAGTCATAGGATCGAATTATGTGATCCAATAACTCAAATCTTGCAAGATAAACAATTGCATATGATCAAAATATTAACTTTATATACAATTTTGGTTATTTACAATAATTAAATGAGGAAGCAGTCTCAAGTGACTTTTTCCTATATGCACGAGAAAAAACTATTTTTATACACCAAAACAAAGTATTTGAGCACTCCGCTGTCTAAAACAGTTTTTTTCCAGCTTAAATATTGGTGTAAATACTGTAACCTTTCCAAATAATAATATTTTCTTCAAACAGTGCTACATTGTCCATATAGGTGTGGATATGTATACACAGCCACTTTCCCAAGAAGATACACTATATGCATGGGAATACTTGGATGTTCGCCTGTTCGGAATTTGGTGGAGCTGACAACCTTATACTCCAATTTCTGCCCTGACATTGTATCTTAGCCGAACCTTGCAGTTAGCAGGGCTTTAACCGAGCCAACAAAAGCAAACATCACCACAAGCAACGCAACATAACAACCTGACCGGAGAATAACAGATTTGGAGGACCAAGGTCCAAGTCCTTTTTGCGCCAGGTACATCTCCACAGGGAAATACACCACAATAGGCCAAAAGGTAAGTGCTCCTGCCACTCCAATGACTTCGTTGAAGTATGGAAATATTATGCCGAATC
>JAYMSL010002975.1:0-13203 GCA_036897195.1 Plantago coronopus | reverse complement strand
ACTTTGTGGGCAAGGCACTTGATGCAAAACCCACACATGTACATATATAGTATCAATAAAAACTTTTTGCCGTTTAAAAAATAAAACATAAGAATGCTACAGCAGAGTGACTTAAAAGCCAGCAAGCACTGAAAACACAGGAAGAACTCTCATGCTATACTACTCAACACAGCAAAAGTAATTATGTGACTTCTTGGTATTCAAAAGGCATGTATCCATATCCTACTGTCTACTGCGCAAGTCCATATATCAAAGTTTGTGAGAGCTTCTACGTAATATATCATTTGGTTTTGAACATCTCAATATTAAAAAATCATTTGGTTTTGAGGGGAAGAATTATCATTCATATAAATTTGTCCAATAGGCCAATTACATCAGTTTAAAAGCTCTCAAGAAAGAAACAGAAACATGGCCGCAGACTTATGCCATCAAAATCACAGGTCATATGCCTACACAACTCGTGGACTGCACTATTCCTGCTTCACCGAATATGCTGGAATGAAATTGAGTCGGATAATATCGAGCATTAATCTTCATGAAATTCCCAACACAAAATAAGCAATGCTTGTCCGAGTTTAGCTCTCTAATCACAGCTAAACAATCACTTTCAATAATCACTTTTGTCCACCATTTTTCTGCTGCCAAATTCATTCCGCAAGGAGCTCCCAACACCTCTACAGATTTTGCACTCTCTATATGGTGTGTATTGGACGTTTTAGTGGATGAGTCATGCTTAGTCATAAGTTTATTCCTAATTTAGAATCAAAATTGTACTTACAAAAAATTAAAGGTGTCCACGTCAAAAAGTGCTGACGTGGATTGCTTAAGCTTTCAATAAATATTCCAGTTTTATTATATATATGGATAAATTTTCGTGATAAACAAAAAACATCACATTACATGCAACCACGCATTGCATGTTAAGCTCTTCACTTTCCTGGGCAAAACAAGAATTCAATATGCATGTGCACTTCCTTTTCTTTCAAAATACATGCCTCAATAATTACTTCTACTTAATCACTAATTAATTGAGTAATTAGTATGATTATAAAGAAAGGTTCATAGAATCATGTTGTTTTATCTAAAAACCTCTCGACACCAAATTTTACTCTTCTTCATTTTTCTGTTACAATCTATAGCACATGAAGTATTAAATTTGCAGATAAATAATAATTTTAAAAAATAATAATAAATAAAAGGGCGTGTGGAAATTTGGATTTCCAGATTCGAACCCACGGCTTCATTCTCATGAATGTGTGTCATTTCCACTGAACCAGTGGAATTGACATTGTCTTTTATTCAAACTTTATTCTGTATGCTGAAATCGCAGGAATGACAGATGTGAAATAGTTTGTCGTGGCAGGCGAGGACATTATGAAAGAGTGTGTGGTACTCCACAATACTATGTGGACTTATATAAGACATCACTTAAGGAAAAGGAAAAGGGTACTGAAACGAATTTTTTCGAAAACAAAGATTCACACAACATCCAAATTCGAAACACTTAAAGTCATAGTTATACATATATTTTTTGAAATCACACACACTAATTATTCTAGATTAAGATGCGTCCCATTGTACCATAATACATGTAACATACCGTGGATTCGCTTAGTAATTACCGGACAACCGTAGATACAGAATAACAATAGGACGGGTTTTATTCTTCACACAATGGATAACATCACATCTTACTCCATTATAATACATGCTCTGAGAAAGGCCGTACCCTGGTAAAAATGTTGAATGGTCAGCTACAAAACCAAAATCTATTGCATTTATAAAATAATAAATTGTGTGTATCCAACAAAGTTATGGAGATGCAAAATTACCTATGGAACTTGGGAGTCGGCACCAGCATCACTTTGGAAAATATCAGCACTACCAGTAGCAATGTTGTCAAGGGGATCGTCATGCACTGTAATGGAAAATACAATTATATTTAAAAATTAACTGATTAATTTATAATTTATCCAGTACATATGCCCACGTAACCAAACAAACCAGTGGAAGAACTCATACCAACTTGTGAATTAAGCCCGATATCATCAGATTCAGTAGGATATGTCAATCTCTTCTTGGTATTAGATCGAATACATGAATGCATTAAAAGAGAAAAAGAAGAGTAAAGAAGACAACCATGGAGGCACATAATGGTGAAATTAATTACAGATACCTGCAGGGGTTCATACCGGAGTATGATCGCTTTCCCTTAGCCTTGGCAGCTACACAAGACAAGAAATACACGAGTAAGATACATAACAATGGAGTGACACTGTAATGCAAGGAAATATATACATGGATAGTATCAATTAATCATACCAGCAGAGGACATATATACACATCCATGACTCTCATCTGGTGAATCCACAATGCCCTTTTCAGTAACATATGTATCAGTGGGCGTATATACCTCGCCCACTGGTGCAATCAAAGCATTGTTATCAGCAAGTGAATCATGACCAGGAGAGGCATTGTCTGCATTGAGTACTTGTCGATGAGTGCCTTACGTACTTGCTCAATTATATATTCGGTTAATTACATAACAATCTGACATACCAGCAATAGCCTTGGCAGATGTAATCGGCGGTGGAACCTCTACATGCCCGTCACAAGCTGTGGACACACACAAAAAAAAAGGAGAATATATTCTGGATAAAACACATGTAA
The DNA here is from genome assembly GCA_036897195.1 of Plantago coronopus. NCBI lineage: Eukaryota > Viridiplantae > Streptophyta > Magnoliopsida > Lamiales > Plantaginaceae > Plantago > Plantago coronopus. Next base: position 10,533 of record JAYMSL010002975.1, on the reverse strand, counting down.
ATACAAATATCTGAATAATCCACTAAACAAGCATTAGGTGCAGCCACGACAACAATGAATGCATAAGACTTTATCACATCTTAGGAACCATATGATACATACAAGTGTCAATATTGGGAGACGAGGCACCGTAGAAAGCCAACTTAACCGCAATAGTATTATATGAGATATCTTCTCCATCGGAAGTACTTGCGAAAGACGGACGAATTTTCAGGAGAAGTCTGAACGATCGGAGACGCCTGTTGATAGCTTCAACAGGAACCAATATATCCTATAGGTAAATAAAATACAATATATCCAGGTAAACCGCAACAAATTAAAAACCACAAAATAAAATATTATCAGTAACAAATTTATACATACCTCATTATACTTCTCAAAAAAAGTAACAGGGGGTATCCCGATAACACTCTCAGCCTCATCACCAAATAAAACAACATCTATACTTCCAGTGCTATCGGTGACCTTTAAAGTGTACCTATAGCTGATCATATATAGTAATGAAATTTTTTATTAAATTACGAGTAGGTTAGCCTCTAATTAATAAGTTCGTAAAATTTCCGGGAGGGGGTAGTTTATTTGCCCTCCGTAAAGTTCTTAATAGCAGTACAAGCATAAGAAGAACACATATCAGGTATGACACACTAACCGAGGAACGGCAACTCTAGTCACACCACAAGACCTGCATCGAAACTTTGAGCCATATGAAGCAGCAGTTCCACTACTACAGCAACTGCATCCCATATATAAAAACTTTTGACTCCAATTAATCAATGATCCATTGACAGTAATGGAAAACTTATCTCCAATTTGCTGTGTACCACGAAAAGAAGCAGAAGTTAGAATATCCAACCCGTATTAGTAGTATGTTATGAAAAAAGAGACAAGACGGGCGTGAGCACAAAATATAAACTACATTTATTGATTATAGTAAATCCACACACCAGATAACATGGAAAATATCAATTTCCTAGCACAGGACCAATGAACCAAACCATGAAACAGATGTTCAAAAAACCGACATTAATCATATCATAATCAATTATCAGAGTTTATTCCAGTGAAGTATGACAAAAATAAAAGGATATCACCATCAGCTAAAGATTCGGATAAACAGAAAATGGAGTATAGCAATGGTGAAATATCCATTAAGGATTATGGAAGCATACCTTATCAGAAGCAATAAGATCAACAATTCGTATACTTTCATCATAATGATCAGATTCAGATAAAATTCGCTCGCTAAACAATCCACCCCCATCAACAAGTAGATCGATCGCATTTTTATTGGACTCGGCCCTAAACACCCCAAAATATCACAATATCATGACATGTCATTAAAGAAACTACAATATGAAAGCACATAAAAGCGAATTACCAAGCAGTCATTGCATGGAAGGCATCATTATCAAGTGTATCAGTTACGTACGACTGGCCAGTGGATACAATAGACAGTCCTACGACAATAAATTTTCACAATCCTTTCATAAGAAATAGAATGAACTAATCAAAGGGTAAGACACTTAAAGATGCAAATTTGATACCATGATAATTGCTGGCAGAAAAATTTAGTAGTGCAACCGTTATCCGTTTCCTACTTAGTTGCCTGAGTCTTTTGAGCATCTCATCGGAAACGACATCATTCCACATAGTCAGTATGGTCGGATTTAAACTATATCACAACAAGCAAGAACATCGATCAGAAAAAATGCATTGTGTGTGTGTGTGTGTGAAAAACATAACTATAATATAGGGATCCAATGTTGTTATGGATAAATCACAAACCCCTGATCGACAATTGCAAATTCGTGGAGTATGCTCTGCCTGTCTCCATTGGACCTGGTCACAATCCTCCTCGGGTGTTTAGAATCCACTACAATACAAACAGTACCTGCAAATAAAAACTCTGGTGATTGCATAGAAGCTAGAGCAACAAAGGAACGGATAAGAAGATACAGATAGAAAATTAATATATACTTATCAAACTCCTATCTCCAAGGAACGATGAACACTGCTCGAGTGAGATGAATGGCGGAAAGAAAGGTACAGAAGTTATCTTTTCCGTATCGGCTGTCATAACGACCGTACGGCTACTGATCATCATCTGATAGTCGCAATTAGCCAACGGGTTAGGGCGACCTTGCTTAATCGCAGCATTCGAGATGACGTAGGTACCACCAACACGGAAGGAATCAGCATAGTACTCAATATCAGATTTGAAAACAACACCCTCCATGAAATTTCCCTGTATGAATAAATAACAGTATATTAAAAGAAATTGATATAAAACATATTGATAATCGATAAGATATCAGTAGTTAGTAGTACTTTAGAGTCCCCCAGTAGCATTTTCTGATATCGGTTGATGGAGCCAGAGGTGCAACGCGCAGGTGATTTTAGAACCACAAACACGCGTGCAGACCAATCAACAACAGAAGGAGATAATGCATTGAAATAAACAAACGCAGCAGCCATGTCGATACAACACTAAATGAAACATAACATTAGATTTGAAGATGATATAAACATGTGACAATGTAAACATACCAATACATCATGCTACCGAAACAACATATAATAAAAACTAAGAGGTTAATTCTAAGATATCTCTGTACACAATATTTTTCGTAAGAGAACTGGGCTCATGGTCGACCGTAGGAGGCCGCACATACACACGTATATCACCTGCACAATGAACCCTAGATAAAGCAACATACAACTGACCATGTGAGAAAACAGGCTCGGGTAAGTATAAACCAACCCTATCGAGTGTTTGACCCTGTGCCTTGTTGATTGTCATGGCAAAACATACCTTGATGGGGAACTGATACCGCTTGAATGGAACTGGACATGAAACTTTATCTTTCGCCTCGAGAGGGATCCTTGGAATGAGCACATACTCACCCTTCCGCTCACCTGTTGCTATAACAGCTCCGATGACTTTCTTTCCAAGCTCTCGACAAATCAATCGAGTTCCATTACACAACCCTTCAACTGGATTAATATTTCGCATCAACATTACTGGACAACCAACCTTAAGACGAAGGACATGAGGTGGCAAACCTGGCGAACTAATTCCGTTGAGAAAATCCTGATACTCACTCTGTTGTAACGGATCATTGGTGAGATCCGAACTCAGATATTCAACTATTCCACCGGGGAATCTATCCATTAGAATGTCGTTGATGTGATCAACACAATCATTCTTAGGTGTCAATATCGATCTATCCGTTACACTTCGAGTGCCTCCATCATCCGAAATGAATGTTGGGAAAATGTCTCTTAGCAACAAGTCAAGGGGATCACCACCAGACCTACCAAAAATACACATTTCACGAGGCAACGCAATATTCTCATAACGAACAAAAGGTTCCGTACCATTGCCAATACGAAGGAGAAAATCAATAAACTGCTTATCACCACGAGCCCGCATATTCTCAGTCAGCTACAGCTTAATGAGCCGACTCCATAAATCTGAGGTCACAAAACACGCAGCAATTGATTCTTCTCTAGAGCCACCAACTACTATAGGGATGGTCTGTCGAAAGTCACCCCCAAAAACCATAGTTTTCCCGCCGAACATATAATCATTCTCACACAAATCACGCAATAACATATCAACAGCTTCGATTGCCTTACGGTGTGCCATGGAGGCTTCGTCCCAAACAATCAACTTTGCACTCGTCAACAAATGTGCATGCACGCTACGCTTGCTAATACCACAAGTCATACCCTCCTCTACTAAAATGGGGAGCTTAAATCGTGAATGTGCAGTACGCCCACCTGGAAGGAGCGACGCAGCAACTCCTGATGACGCAACAGCTAATGCAATACCACCAGACATCCGCACATGAGCGAGCAAAGAACGATACAAGAATGTCTTACCTGTACCACCTGGTCCATCCACGAAGAATGATGTACCAACAGGTGAACCGATGCTAGTCAGTATTTGATCATATGCACTCCTTTGACCAGAATTGAGCCTGTCTACACACACCTGATCGTCGAAGGACACCACAATATCCAGCTCACACTCATACTCCCTTCCATAACCTCTTGGAGATGATGAAGAGGTTTCATAATCTGTAAATGAGAATTCACTAAGTCTATGACCCATGGACTGTAAACAAACATCGATGGAACGTAAAGACCTCGCAAACGAATCCACTTCAGACAATCCTTGATGCAAAAAGTCGTCGGACAAGGGACACCGAAAACTTTCCCACAACTGATTTGGGTCCGACGGTGAATTGTAAATGAGGATAGTGGCGAACAATTGGCGCAAAGTCTGGGGCATCTGGAATGAACATGCCTCCTCCATACAATCGTTCAGGTCAGTGTCCTCCTGCAAGAGTCCACGCCTAAGTGCGGACTCACGGAATGTGGGATATAATACATCATCCACAGTCTTCAAAAAATCATATGAAGTAGGTGCCCTCACATGATTTAACAGTAACCTAAGGTAGTAACGCTCACCTTCAACTGGTGACACACTAACAAGCCTACCTACCACGGGGGACTTTGTCCTCCTAACCCCCCACTCTTTTTTCTTAGGATGCCAAACAAAATGTTGGGGAAATTCTCTGTAGTACAAGTTTTTTTCTTTAGCATATGAATGAGTTGCATTCATAAAAAAAAAAACTGAGTGAGCTGAGTCCTAGAGACCATAGGGTTGGATGCGATATCAGACAACTCACCGACTGAAGAAAAATAGACAGACTGAAAATTATGAAGATGAACATGAAGCTGGAGAACAGGAGGATACATCTCATTTAATGTGAAAGAATAAATCCTCCACATTGCTTCAGGAGCACACAACCACCTTGCACTCTGAAATTGTGAAATTTCATCTTTCGAGTTAGTTTGGGAATCGGAAACAACATTGTAGCTAACACGGTCATGTCCCTTGCAAACATACTTGTAGAGATACTTAACAAGTTTGAAGTCAGAACATACCTCAACATTCATGTGACAATCAAACTTAGAAAGTAGATATGGATTGTATGGTATTACCCATCTATTATCCAAATGATGCTTGCGAACATGCACACTGCGTCCATTATTGAGTCTCCGATATGCAGGGTACGAGTCAGGCCTATGACTCGTCGTGCCACAGAATGACCTAGGATACTTGTTCTTGCACACACCTATGTGCATGCACGCATTATGAGAATTCAATGCACCACATGGCCCATGCATCATATGTCGTGATACACATGCATGGAGATGAGGCATTCGAGCAGGATCTGGTAGCTCTGCACTTACAAAGCGATCATATGCATCGGGAGACATCAGCTTAAATTCACCGGTCAAGACAATCAACCAGTGAGCGTGAGGCAACCCCCTTTTCTGAAACTCAATGGCATAAAAATAAGCAGCAACATCACCAAGTATCTTCTTCCGCACGAGATCATTCTTGAGTTCCTCATTGCGAGCTCTAAATACCCTGGCCAGCAAATCTGGTCGATTCTGAGCCTCCTCACCAGGCAATAAACCTGCTTTAATTTCAGGCCAAGACGGATTGCAAGTCATGGTTATGAAAAAGTCGGGCTTGCCATACTTTTGTACCAACGCAAGAGCATTCATGTACCTCCGACGCATATCCCTCGGACCCCCTGTGAACGAAGCTGGAAGAACAACAGACTGACCAATCTGTCTCCCTTGTGTGACACCATCAACAGCAATACCGTCAACAATCCCTTGTAGAGTATCCCTACGCATATCATCCTGATTGCGCTTCAACCGGAAGTAATCGAGTCTTTGAGTCTCTATCTTCACGTAATTATCAATCACATACTGCTGCAGTAACCGTCCACATCGCAAGATATTGGTAGCATCATCGGGGCGCATCTGTAAAATGTAGCAATAAAATTCTCTAGCAGCTACGTTGTGAAGCTTATTCTGATTGACCTGTAAATCTACGTACAAGATCAATCAAAAATAATAAACAATATATAAATCACAATTTCAGTGACAATAAGTCAGTATAATATTATAGAATTAAGGAAGAACGCGAACGTGAATGCTACGTGTGAGTAATGACATATTTAAAATACGTACTGTCTTGTTCTCGCGCAAGTAGCTCCTGAGGAGAAAGACATCCGTGTAAAGGAAGCACTTGTTGACCTGGACAAAACCGATTTCTTCGTGATTGAGGGACACCTTTGGATGCCAGCAATTTAACAATACCGTGTGCCATCCGGGCTCACCATATGGAAACAACAGGGGATACTGTAATGGATCGTAACATCCATAATAATAATGAATTCTCTGACTCACATTTGCTTGGGTATACACACGAATATCCCTTGGCATCTCAGAAGGAGATTGTTGGGGAGTCCAAATAGCGGCTACATGGTCAACAACCGGTAAATTATACACTCGCTCATCTAACCACGGATCAGCACGTAGAACAATCTTGCGTTCCTCTACATGGGGAAGAGACCGAAGACTACGAAAGAAGGTGGCATAAGGATTATACTCCATCAAACAAATAATGAACTCAATAACCTCCATCTCTAGATTTCCTGACTGGGATACTCTATTGTCAACCTCAGTCTCAGTTCCATAGAAATACAACTGCACATTTTTTGCGACACCACGATCAGGTACCAAGCTTCGAAAATAGTGAAACACGCATCCCTGCACCCTCAATGTATAAATGCCCTTGTTGTACTTGCTCAGATTAGAGTCATAATTCATGTCGATTGAAGTGAACGCATTTGTATTGTTATAGGTTCGACAACGCACTCGAAAATGTGACGCGAGTGCCGAAAAATTATTAACATATAAATCCCATAACTCTGCAGGCAGTTTTGGCAACTGCAAAGAAACCTGACCACTGAGACAACAAAATCCAGGTGGTTCTCCATAGAAGCGTACTGCATGGCAATACACGCAATCACCAACGGCGGGTAGGTTCCAAGTCTTTGTGGATATACTGTTGAGCTCATCAAACCGTACAGATGACGCTAACGGCGATCCCGATGGGTAGTCAGAATCAAGTGCTACATAAATTGATGAATATCATAATTAAAGATATGCTCGTAAAAAAAATTCCAACTGACCCAATACAAAATATATGATAGGGTTATTTAAATGGAATACTAACACTAAACATGCAGTATGGTATGATCAAAATCAATAAGTAAAATCGTTAGAGGAACCCACCAAATAACGGAACAAATTCATCGCTTGATGCAACACGTCGTCTTGAATAACGTCGTCTAGGAACCAAAATATTTTCCTCAATGGCATGCTGAGACAGGAGTTCTATATATAGTGGACGTGAGTGTTATACTCCCTCCGTCCAATCAAAAGCTTCCCACTTTCCTTTTTTGTAGTCCAATACAAAGCTTCCCATTTCCTTTTTTGGACATGTGGTTCCCAATCTTTATCCACTCATTTAATTACAACACACCAAAAAGTACTACAACTACTCCACTTACAATATAATACTTATTTTTCTTATTTTATTGACCAAATATACAATGGGAAGCTTCTCCTTGGACGGAGGGAGTAATATTTAGAAATAGTAATGCAAATTTTAATACAATCCCCATTTATGAGAGGTACAACTTAGATAATGAATCATCAATTAGTTAGTTGGTAAGACGTTTCACTTTTAATCAATAAATCGAAAATAGATTGGACGTTAGAGAGTTATCCTTTTAATATTTCAGAAAACATGAAGAGGTTCAACCCTATAGTCAACTTGAGGGTTATTAATCTCCGCATTAATATGCTGTTGCTCATCCTTTGTAAATTTGATTACAATATGAATGAAATCATATGTTACCCTAAAAAAAAAAAGTTCTAAGATTTTCAGGTAAATTAAACAGAGTCTTACACACAAATAAACAATTAACAAAAGACACGTGAAAATGCATGCATCCCATCCACAGCGGAAAACGAAATATACATATGTCATATACTCGCTCCGTCCGTCCAAATGAGCCCCATCTTGGCTTGGTCACATTATTTAAGAAGAGTAGTAATATATTGGTATATAGTACAAATGGGGTATAGATGGAAAGTAAAGTAGTATAAGTGTGGTTGAATTGTGATAGTTTATTGATATATAGTACAAGTGGGGTAGGAGTGTTTGATTTAAAAGTAATAAAAGGTTTCCTTTTCTGGACATGGGGCTGAATTGAGCGGACGCCCGAAATGGAAAGATGGGGCTGAATTGAGCGGACGGAGGGAGTATATGATATCGACTCTGAATACAAAAGAAATAAAAAAAGTCAACACCATTTCGCTGAACGGTGTGCCGGGTTAAACAAGAGACCATATACAACAATATATCTTTTTAACTACACATGAGACGATATTGGGGTATGGAGGTATGAGTATCCAACTACATTCACACTATTACATATTTACATACTCCAGACAAATTTATAATTAATCATGAAAAATCTGCCCGATATAATTTTCTAAGAAGCATGAATGAATTATGAGATAAGCAATTGAATATAGTTGAGTCAAATGTATTAGAATGAGGTCAACCTACCGGATGGGTTCCGTCTCGAATAACGCCGCCTAGGAGCTAACAAACTTCCTCCAATGACTGACGGAGTCACGTGGTCTACAAGTCAAAAGAAGTGAAGACAAGTTACAATATGTAGAAAAACAATAACACTAATAGTTTATATATATATTAGATACCCACCTCCACGGGAAGACGGATCTACACCACCTGAAGAGGAAGGAATATCTACAAGTGGAGTACCTGATTACACACAGATGCCAACACAAAAGTGTCAGGGACTGAGGGAACAACAAAAGCATGACAAGATCAAACACATCAATATCATATAACAAAATATCTAAAACTCGAATACCTTGATTTTTCTGAGATTCTGTGAATCTGATGTTATTAGAAGCAAGAAATGACACCCTTTCAGCAGGAGTCATACGTGCATATCCAGCAGCACGCTTGACTCTCTGATTAGTAAGTAATATCTGTTTCTTGTCAGTAGACATATTCAAATAGGCCAATCGTCTTTTGGCATTCCTTCGCTCTTTATCTACGAGAAATACAATCCAAACGACGACACATATATAAAATGGACAAAAAAGGAAATAATAGTAATCAATAATTAAGGTTATGTATAGTTCACTTTGAATTCATTTTTGTTAAATCATGTTCAGTTCAGTTTCATTTAATTCAGATAAGTTACGATAATTTATATTCAGGTTCATCCAGTTCAGTTCAGATCTATTTAATTCAGATAAATTGAAATATATTTAGTTCTGGTCCATTCAGTTCAGGTTCGTGTAGTCTACATAAGTATTGTAAGTTAGTCACATGAAACGTGATCGGGAGCGAGATCCGCCGAAATAAAAAAAAAAGGTTAATTTCACATATATATCTAAACTTTATAACTTATTTCACAAAACTACCTATACTTTCTTTTTCCCAAATAACTATCCAAACTTTTCAAATCTTATTACACGTGATACTCGTATATATATCGATAACTTTAAAGAGTCCTTTAAGACGTAAAACTTGTTACCTGAATGTTTGCAGGGATCTTATGCAAGGGGACATACCTTCTTCGATAGAACAAGATGAGGAGATTGATGATATTTATGACAATCTGGAAAATATCCACAGTTATGTGCAACTGAAGCTTGTGACTTGTGATATTTACCATCATTTAAGAGTATCTGAGGTTGGTTTTAAACTTTTTATGTCATCAACATACTTGTCTTTGTTGTGTCATTTGTTAATGTATGTTTATCATTCTTACTGCGTTCTCATTGTTTCAAATTTAAGCTAAGAAAAGGACAGTCACAACTAATTCATTGAAAAGGTACAGAAAGACATCAATTCCGGCATGCGAGCAATTCTTGTGATTGGCTTGTAGAGGCAAGTCTGCTATTTTTGCATGCTGCTAATTGTTATGAGTAGAATACACTTATGTTTATTTAGTTACCTGTACTCTTTGAGTTCGTGTCTCATAATACGAGTATCACGTGTGATAATGTTTGAAAAGTTTAGATAGTTATTTGAGAAAAAAAAAGTATAGATGATTTTGTGGAATAAGTTGTAAAGTTTAGATATATTTGTGAAATTAACCCTAAAAGAAATATTAAGAAGGGGAGCGTAGATGAATCGTATAAAAACATATATTTTTCGAGTAATACTCTAATATTAAATTTACTCAACCATTGTACATATCAAAGTATATAGTAGTATTTGGTATAATTTATAAACTTGTTCCATTCAATTGATTAATTTAATGTCTTGTAAGTGGATGTCCTCAACCCAAATGATAAAAACTAAGAGAAACCTTGCAAGGTCACGCCTTTAACCTTTTTAACCCCTGCTGCTTCTTTTCCTCATCTCGTCTCTCTCAGTACATACATCGACAACACTACTGCAGTAAACTCAGAAAAAAATAAAGCTTCTAGGTGGATAAATCTTGTGGTTAATTTGTGAGAGGCCATTAGTCTTACTCTAAAAATGCAAATTCAACCCCCTTCTCACTCCTTCTCCATCACTGTTATACACTAAAGAATCTA
>JAYMSL010002974.1:0-13212 GCA_036897195.1 Plantago coronopus | reverse complement strand
GTTTCGTTGTTAAATCCCTCTTTTTGGTTAACTCCACCAAACATGGTATTTTACCCATGTTTTCCTCTTTTTGAAATGGCCTAAAATAGCTACCAAACATGGTATTTTACTCAACAACACTTCACAATACCCACTTTAGGCCCGGTGCCAAAATACCCAGAAAACATCAACACAAAATACCCACTATCTACCCACTATCTTATAGCAACTACGGAACATCCAAAGCCATAGAAGGTCAAAGACCCCTCACCATCAAATCCTTAAGTAAATGATACATATAACAACTCCAAGAGATAAACTCGTACAAGCCATCAGATAAACTAGCATAAAGTCAAGGAAAGAGATTGTCGAATTTGACCAGAGATTATAGCTGGCCAACATTCCCGAATACCATGCATTAAAGACGGTCAAAGGACAACCAGTATGAAACACCCGTCCCTCCAAATAAAGACCGTGGCATACCCAGAAGCCCCCGAAAAAACAAAACATGGCGCCCAAGAGTGCAGCAATTCGGGGAACCCGAAAACAACAAAGCAGAGAAAAGAACCAGCGGAACCGATATGAAACACAGTCGCCGTGGCATACCAAGTAAGCCCATATACAACCCACTATCAAGTAACCAACAATCCAAAGCATGAAATATAATACATGAAATGCACCTCAACCCACTCATAGGATTTGTTAATATCATAACATCACATAAAATATAAGAAGTGCCAATAAGGAAAACCACACATACCCAACCATGTTAGAAACCTGATGGACTAGTACATCACCCACCAATGCTTAGAGGAGTACTAGAGACCAAGAGGACAAATCACTCAACAAACCCCCATAGACATGAGGAGAATTTAGGATTTGTGACCCTACATAATCAATAGTAATTCAACCAAACACGAGGAAATAGAAGTACTAAATGCTCTCACACACGACTCCAACGAAAGGATCGGATGGACTAAGGCCGAATCACTCGATACACCCCATGGACACGAAGATCATTTAAGATTTTCCATATCCTCCAAGTCAAAAACTACCCAACCAAAAGAAGGAACCGAGTACAAGACCACCCAAACATTGCCAAACACAATATACAATCACCACATATACGAACAAATAGTGGGGCACGTAAAAGACCAAAAGATGATTTCTACTCCCAACTCCATGAGGCTGATTCCATCAAACCTAACTCATACCTTAGTATTCAACTTGTCAATCAAATTCACACCATATAAACATAAAGTCAAAAAACCCATATCATCATGGTACAAAGAAAACTGAACAAGTTTCAATCCCAGTTAGGGCCCAATATTGACCAAGAAACAGGCCACACCACTTCCTCAAACTTCCACGTTTCCACGTCCAGTATCCTACAACAGGAGTAGTGACAGCTCAAACAGGCAAACCGGTGAGTCAAAAGCCAATCAACCACAATAGTCAGATAAACAATTTATCGGTTCCATGAACCAATCTGTCGTGTAAGAATAAGAATACAGTGTTGCCTTACCTTTTTGCCAAGTCCAACAAGTCACCTTTATTTAAGTAGAGTGTTAAACGTTGGACAATTTTTGCTTATTAACGAAGTACATTTATTTGACATATTGTTTGTATAGGGAAAGACCACTGTAAGTGGTTCAAAGACCACCCGTAAGTGAGTTAATTGGATTTACCCAGTGCACACCAAAGAGGTAGTGGCTGCGGGTTCCCAATTTTGAAAAAAAAAAAGTGGTTCAAGACATAAACATAAGTGATGTGTATTATTATAAATAATTGATGTCTATAGTGAAGTAGTTGATGTTTATTGTAAAATAAGTGATATTCTTACGTGGTCTTTTCGAAAAGGCCACTTTTAGGTGGTCTCTCTCAAGTTTTTCTCTAACAAGATTGACAACCTTGATTTATTCTCTGCAAAATCTCAAGTTTGTGAATATTCATATTCACTGATCTTTAATCCAGTTCTTAGGAAAAATAAAATATATATGTTTTTGCGTAATTAAATCTGGAGAGTTGATGATCTTTAGTCCAGTTTTTAGGTAACATATATAAATATATTTTGGTGCTAAATTAATGAACTACCAATCTTTACTTTGGTTCCATTAGACAATATATGTGCTATAATCTTTGAATCGCATGCCCGCGTAGAATTTCTGGTTACATCACATTCATTTGTTTCTATTGATAAAAGTAAGTTTTATCTGCATTTCATTAGATTGAGTTATGTTAGTTAATTAAGGTAGTTACTTAGTTAGTTAGTTACAACATACCAATCACAACCATAATCCAACAACCCACTCAGTTAATTAAGTTCGACTAAAGTGATTAACTGTAGGGTTACCAGATAGGAGCTTAATTGAGTCCATAGAGACCGACCTCTCAAATTAACTTATTACTGTCTACACAAAATATAATTCCTAGTAAGCAATCCAGCTAAATATAATTTCAAAACTCGATTTTGACCCATCAGAAATCAACAAAAACAGAAGCACGCTGTCGGAATTGAAATATGATTATCAGCGAAGGTAATGACAAATTCGCATCAAAATCCGTCACAAACAACACCAAACAAATAAATTATTGATCCTCACTTTGCCGCTTAAAAAAATAAAATAATACATACATAACAATAGTACAAACAAAAAATTAACAAAAAACCTAGCGCAATCAAAAACCATAACCAAAACACCAACAAAACAATTCGCCGAAGGCCTTACTAGATTGTTTACGAAGGCTTGTGAGCTTAATTGGTTTAATCCTTATGAATGTGGGTCCAATAATGTGAAAGTGTCTTTGTTACAATTCGCCGATGACTCTCTAATTGTGGGTGAATGGGATGATAGAAATCTTAAAGTGATTAAACGAATCTTGAGGTGTTTTGAGTATATGTCGGGGCTTAAAATCAATTTTAATAAGAGTAGTCTTTATGGGGTCGGGGTGGAGGCTAGGTCTATTAACCATTGGGCGGGTACTCTAAATTGTGGGGTGGGTAGCTTTCCTTTTACGTATCTAGGACTTCCGGTAGGGGGTAGGAGCAATGATAAAAGGCTATGGAAAGATGTATGTGTCAAGTTTGAAAAACGAATTGGGTTATGGGAAAACAATGCTCTCTCTTTCGGTGGTAAGATTGTACTTGTGAATGCGGTTCTTAATGCTTTACCCACATATTTCTTTTCCTTTTTAAAGGCTCCGGTCTCAATATTAAAAAAGTTCATGTCGGACCAAAGAAACTTTATTTGGGGAGGGTCGGTGGATGGGGAAGAAAGGAAGATAGCATGGGTTAAATGGGATAATTTGTGTCAACCAAAGGAAGCGGGTGGTTTGGGTATAAAAAACTTAAAATGGTTTAATCAAGCTCTTTTGGAAAAATGGGGTTGGCGTATTATTAATGGGGGGAATGAACTTTGGTTTAAGATAATCGAGTCAAAATATGGAGGTTTAATGAAGTGTATAGAGTACTATAACATTAATAAGAAACCAAAATCATCATGGTCGGGGTGGTGTGGAGGGATTTGATGTCATTGTTGGTGGAATTACCGGAGTGGTTCCTGCATAAATTGAATAAGAAATTGGAGACGAGAGCAATACGAAACTGTGGAGTGACTTCTGGATTGGAGAAGGGATACGACTAAAAGAAAATTTTCCAAGATTATACTTGCTAGAAGTTGAACAGGAAGCTCCTGTAATTAGCCGAGTTACTGGAAGTACTGGGAATGTGAGCTTTATGTGGAACTGGAGACGAGAACTTAGAAGCAGGGAATTGGAGATGTTGACAGAATTAGAAAATATGATTTTAAGGTGCTGGGAACGGAAGGAAGGGACGGTTGAGTGGGTCTGGGCAGAAGGAAGTGAAACTGTTTATACTACCAAAGTAGCTTACAAGGTGCTGAATGTCGACGAACCTATTGCTCCCATGGATAGGCTATCAAAGAGAGTGTGTAACAAGGTGGCGCCAGCTAAAGTGAATGCTTTTATTTGGAAATTACTTCAAAACCGAATTCCAACCACGGATAATCTAATGAACTGGGGAGTGTTTTTCAGTGAATCAAGCGTATTGTGTAAGTTCTGTGGAGCCGAATCGGAGTCATCTTGGCATGTTTTTGGGACCTGCGTTTTTAGCAAGAAGGTGTGATTACTACTTTATGAATGGATGGATGTGAGCACCATTGATGGCACAGATATAGTGTCGTTTTTTGAGAATCATGGCCGAGGAAACAGAAGAGTGAAAACGTCGGTCTGGGATGCTGTGTGGCATTGTGTAATTTGGAACATTTGGATTGCGAGGAACGCATTACGGTTTCGGGATCTCACCACATCACCATGGCAAGTTATAGAGAATGTGAAGATTAATTTGTGGTTCTGGCTCAAGGCAAATGGGCACCTGGCTGAACATCGCAGGTCGACAAATTGGTTCCTTAATCCACGCGGTTGTCTGGAAGCTTAAAAGCAAGGGAAGTATCTGTCCTATAATCTCCATTATGCAATTTATAGTTACTAATGTTGGTACTGGATGCTGTATTGTGCAGGGACTGAAACTTTAATAGGTATTGGGGCTGTTACCTGGGCGTTTTTTATGCGGCAAGTGCTGGAGCTTATTTAATGGTCCTGGAAGGCTAAGATTAATTGAAAAGCAGGTGTGGCATCTTATAACTTGGATGGGGCTAGCTCTGCAAATGTTCTCAGTGCTGGAAGCTAAGTTCGAACAAAGAAGGTCTTTCTAGAATTCAAGTAATAACAAGGCAGAAGACACTAAAGTATCAAGTTCAAGCTAGGTGAGGAGTAGTGTATGTTCGGAGTCCCTGTGAATTGTTGTTCTCTTTTTCCTTGGAGGGGTTTTTTCCCCTTTGGGTTTTTCACCTCTAAGGTTTTTTAAGGAGGCAAGGTTCATAGGAAGTAAAGGCTCCGGACTTGGCTACGCGCGGCGGTCGGGGGGAAGCGAGCTTCGGGGTCACGCGAGCTTCTTGGAGTTGTTTCCTAATAAAATTAAGGATGATTGACGATTGTATATGTGTATTCACTTGTTGTAATTTAGGCATGCAAGGATTTGTAAGTGGTGCGGATGTAAATTTAAACTCAAAGTTTTAAATACGAATTTTTTTGCCGTTTCAAAAAAAAAAAAAAAACCAACAAAACAATTCATCACAACCGATAAAGCTTTTACTTTCCCGAAATCATATTTGTAGGATATTCTACAACATTATATGCCGGAATTTGTTAGAGTTTAGTTCAACCATCACAAATCTCTTTGAAAATCACGCAAAATAACGATGAAATGCGAGTGGATATCACGAGCAAAGTGATGCAACTTAAATTCACTGGATTATAAAAGAATTCAAGTGAAGAAGGATGAAGAATTGCTAAATCTAGGGTATTCACATAATAAACATATACTGGACAAACAATGACGACGAAAAGTGAGTTTCAGTTTGAAAAAGTCGAGAAATTTTACATTCATATTCGCATAGTAAAACCATTCATATACTGTAATTCGCATTTTGACGGTAGAGACTGGTACTAAAAGGGAGCAACCAGGTAAGTCATAAACTAGTGCTATGCTATATAAAGAGCAAACTCGTTTTAGGCGGATCAGGAAACACAAACGCCTCCTTCCTTAGTGGTGGTCTGCTATTACGACTTAGGGTCTGCTAAATCTACCATTGCTCAAAAGCTTCCATTGCTCTACTATTTCTTCTTCCTTCCTGTCACTTCTTCTTAATTGCCCTACCAATTCTTTACCTTCTTCCCCTCCACCGACTGCCGCACGCCTTCCTCTCCAATGGCCGGCAAGAATGTGATTTCCGACGACGAAGGTACTATATAACCCTAAATTCAATTCCTTCAATAACCGGATTCGAAAATCCTTTGATTACTTATGAAATTTCCGGATGCAGATGAGGTTGGACCCGAAGAGGTGGAAAGGGACGACGAGGAGACCTACGGCGACCAGGTTGATGATCGTGACGATGATGATGAGGATGAAGAAGAGGATGGTACGTCGTCGTATGCTCGCTCAACCTCCCCTTGCCCTATTTTCTTATCATATACTATCAATTAATACTTTTTTCTTAAATTCTTTGAAAGGTTTAGTATAATTCGTTTAATTCTACTTGTGTTGCTTCCAAGTAGCTGTAGTCTGATGCCGGAATTAAGTGTGGCTTGCTGGATTTGTACCTTGTACACAGTGTCTGAGTATCTGTTGTTATTATCTCTTCATCTTTCTTTCTGTCTTGGAACATGGGCGAATAAGGAGATATTGAAACATGTGTCAAATCGCCTTGTGTGTTTATGTATGCAAGGCACAAGTGTTTTGGCATTGACACTAATTGGAACACATATTTTCATCTTTGATTGACACCAAGTGGAGCACATAGTTTCATCTTTGAAAACTAACTATGGTAGGGCGTATTCCTAAAGTTTGGTAATCTCCTCCACATGTGCTGCGCCTTCTAGAGAACTACTCTTTACTTTCCAGTCTAACAGAAATTGTTCCAATATGATGAATTTGAATTAGATGAATGAGTAAAGGATTGATGTAACTTGGGCAGGTTTCTTGCTTAATGCGTACCGGATGTAATTGCGTCTTGGTTTTTTCATCATGGCAACTTATTTAGGCATGTTTCGTAACTCATTTTTATCTTCCTCATTCTATTTTTATGTAGAAGAAGGTCAGAATGAATATGAGAAAGATGGGTTTATAGTGGATGATGTTGACGAGGAAGATGGGGAGGCAGAAGATGACAGAGACAATAGTGACGAGGAGAGACAGAAAAAGAAGAAGCGGAAGAAAAGGTCAGATCCTGTACTCTGGAATTCACTTGTTATATCCCCTGTACATGTCTGAAGTAATATTTGCCTAACCAGTATCATCTGATGATATATAGGGAGTCTGAGAGGAACTACGAGTTGGATGAGGATGACTATGAGCTTCTGCAGGAGAGCAACATCGCTGTTCAACGCCCAAAACATGCAAGTTCTTTTTTTTTTAATCTTTTATTTGTTATAATTCCCTCTGTTCTACACAGCTATTTTTACTGATGCCATTTGTGGGACATGTTTTATTATCATTAGGAGGGTAAATTTAAGCGTCTAAAAAAGGCTCGAAGGGATACTGAAGAAGAACCTTCTGGCCTTTCTGACGAAGAAGAATTTGATGAAAGTGGGAAGAGAGGACGTACGGCTGAGGAGAAATTGAAACGTAGTTTGTTTGGGGATTACGATGGTAATCTAGATTATACTGTATCATCCTGCAATTTGGATAAATCAATTGCTTACTAACCCTGTTGAGTTTATCAAACTTTTAGGACAACCATTGGAAGATATCGCCGAGGAAGATGAACAGCCAGAAGAAGAAGAAGACATAGACATGGGTGAAGAGGATGAAATGGCTGATTTTATTGTTGATGAAGAAGAAATGGATGAGCATGGAGCTCCTGTGAGGTATAAATTTTTTCTTTTGGCATGTGCTCTATGACTATATTCTTGTTGACATATATAACACGTTGATGCAGGAGGAAGAAGGTAAAAAAGGGCAGGCAACGGCCGGGGATTTCATCATCAGCTTTGCAGGAAGCTCATGATATATTTGGTGACGTTGAAGATCTCTTGAGATTACGAAAGACGGAAAGGGGGGACATGTTTGGTGAAACTGGTGAAAGAAGCCTTGAAGAGCAGTTTGATCCCAGTGTACTATCTGAGAAGTACATGACAGGAAAGGATGACCGCATTCGGGAGATTGATGTGCCTGAGAGGATGCAGGTTAGTCGAGTATCCTAGTCTAGAATTTTGAAAGGATGCAAGTTAGTTAAGCATGCTGTGGAATATTTTACAGGTTCTTATTATTGATTCATCTTCTATTTATCTCCATAGATAATTGAGGAAAGTACTGGCAACCCACCAACAGATGGTGATAGCATTGACATGGAGAAGGAATGGATATATAATCAGCTTGTCAATGGTACAGTACCTTTATTTAGAGGGTCCTCGAATCTTCAATCGGATGAAATCAAGGATGAAATTGCTAGTCTTCTGGATTTAATGCACATTCATAAGTTGGAGGTATATAAACTTCTTATTTCTGCCGTGTGCTTAAAAATGGGTGTTCTGTAGTGTGTATATGACTTATGAGATTATTGATCTGCAATATAGGTTCCGTGCATTGCTATGTATCGGAAGGAGGAAATCTTGAGTTTATTCAAGGATCCAAACGAGCCGCAGTCCGACAATGATGCCGATCCTAACCAGAAACCTAACATTAAGTGGCACAAGGTGGTGTTTATTAGTTACTTTTTAATATCTTAAATATGTTAAATCTTCTTTTGCTGCTTCTCATTTTTTGTTAAGTTGTACTACCTCCGCCCTGCCGGAGTCTTGTTTGTTTTGGGCAAAAATATTTAGGGGTGAGGTATTAATAATTTTGAAGTTGGTATTGTTTAATTATATATGATAAAAGAAGAAGTTGAAAGTGGGTGTTGTTTGAATGAGATAATGACTAAATAATGAATGATGAGTAGGAAATGTGTAAATATTAGTGTGTTGAGTTTCTATGTCAGTAAATTAAGAGGAAGTTTGGCCGGGAGATCCAAAAACTGAGAACAGGAAGCTTCTGGCAGTATGATGGGAGAACTGGTTTTATACTACGAATGGTCTGTTGTTTTACTATATTTGATGTCTTTTAGTTTTTCATGATATTCTATGTCGAATCGCCTTCCTCCTGTCTCGTGTAACTTGTTACATCCATCCGCGGATAGTCAGCTAGGAGCGTCCAATTTGATACTAATGAGTGGTTTAATCCAGGTGCTCTGGACAATTCAAGACTTGGATCAGAAGTGGCTCCTCCTTCAGAAAAGAAAAGGTGCATTACAGTCGTACTACAATAGGAGATATGAAGAAGAGGCACGCAGAGTCTATGATGAGACACGTTTAAGTTTAAATCAACAACTCTTTGAATCAATTGCTAAGTCACTCAAAGCTGCTGATTCAGAAAGAGAGGTTGATGATGTGGACTCTAAGTTTAATTTGCATTTTCCGCCTGGAGAAGTTGTTCTAGATGAGGGCCAGTTTAAGAGACCGAAGAGGAAATCGCATTACAGCATCTGCAGTAAAGCTGGCCTTTGGGAGGTTGCAAACAAGTTTGGCTATAGCTCTGAGCAATTTGGTTTGCATATTTCTTTGGTGGAAATGGTAGGTTCGACACGATTCTTTTACACCTGTTTTAAAATGCTAAATTGATTGGTTTCTCTTCTTTGTAGAGGATGGATGAGTTGGTGGATCCGAAGGAGACACCAGAAGAGGTGGCTTCTAATTACACCTGTGCGATGTTTGAGACACCTCAAGCTGTGTTGAAAGGCGCAAGGCACATGGTATGGGCAGCCTTTGATTTAGTGCTCTTGGAGCATGATTGATCTGCAGAGTGCCTTTTTATTATTTGCTCACATTTTCATTATGCAGGCAGCTGTTGAGATTAGCTGTGAGCCTTGTGTCCGCAGACATGTTCGTGGTATCTTTATGGACAATGCCGTGGTCTCAACTAGTCCTACTGCTGATGGAAATGTAGCAATTGATTCTTTTCATCAGTTTGCTGGTGTGAAGTGGTTGCGAGACAAGCCGCTTAACAGATTTGATGATGCACAGTGGCTTCTAATTCAGAAGGCTGAAGAAGAGAAACTTCTGCAAGTTACAATTAAGCTGCCAGAAACTGTACTTGAGAAATTGATAAGCGACTCAAATGACTATTACCTCAGTGACGGTGTGAGTAAATCTGCACAATTATGGAATGAGCAGAGAAAATTGATACTTAATGACGCGTTCTACAATTTACTTTTACCATCTATGGAAAAGGAAGCTAGATCATTATTATCTAGCAGATCAAAATCCTGGTTGCTCTCGGAGTACGGAAAACTGTTGTGGGATAAAGTGTCAGTGGCACCTTATCAGCGGAAAGAACATGATATAAATTCAGAGGAAGATGCTGCACCAAGAGTCATGGCTTGCTGCTGGGGTCCTGGAAAGCCAGCTACAACTTTTGTGATGTTGGATTCATCAGGGGAGGTTTTAGATGTCTTACATGCTGGATCCTTGAGTCTTCGTGGTCAGAGTGTTCATGAACAGCAACGCAAGAAGACTGATCAGCAGCGGGTGCAGAAATTTATGATGGATCACCAACCGCATGTGGTTGTTCTCGGAGCGGCTAATTTGTCGTGCACACGGCTGAAAGAGGATATTTATGAGGTAGTGGTGGTGATAATTTTGCCAGCAAGTTTTAAATTGCATAATAGCTGATGATTTAATTTAATGTTTTCGTCCTCCAGATCATCTTCAAAATGGTGGAAGATAATTTATGATTTAATTTATTGTTGTCATTCTCTAGATCATCTTCAAAATGGTGGAAGATAATCCAAGAGATGTTGGTCAGGAGATGGATAATCTGAACATCGTGTATGGTGATGAATCTCTGCCACATTTGTATGAGAATTCCCGCATATCTGTTGATCAGCTTCCTTCACAAGAAGGTATAACTCATCCCCATCTCAGATTAGGCACTTTGGTGGAGTTCGGGAATCCTCTATTGTCTTTCTTTTCGTTCTTCTTTTAGTGCTTTGGTGACTTTTGTTCTTATCCTTGTTATGATAGGAGTGTCAATATATGTGCTAATCGGCTAGACATGGATGTCTTATGATGGTTTTATAACCATTTATCACACCTATTTATAAATAGATGTAAATAGGTAGATGATAAATGGTTTGGGTAAAACCACTGAAGTACTTGTCAATGTCATCACTTTGATTTTTCAAATTTCCTCTTCATATGCTGGTTATTTTTCCCCCCACCTTGGATAGCTTGCAGTTATTGTATTAGTTCTATTTCACTAATTCACTTTGCTACTTCCTCCGTCCCATATTAGCATTCCCATTTGGTTTTGTTGACTTTTGTTTCGGCCCTAATTATTTACTAAATCACACGGGAGAAACCTTTCAGATAAATTATATTTAAATAGTATTGTTATAATAGTATTTGAATATAGTTTTTCTAAGTTTTCCTTCGGGCTGATTTATTAGTAATTTACGGTTGAAAGACCGGGCAAAAATGTCAACAAAACCAAATGGGAACCATGATCCGGGACGGAGGAAGTACGTGTTAAGGTTTTCAGATATTTGACATATGAAGACTGTGTATTTATCATTGACGGAGCCCTTGCTGTCTTATAAGCATATGTTAAAGCTGTATATAAATATCATAGCAGTTACGCAAATGGCAGGCAAAGAGTCTTTTTTAATGAAATACAATATAACCCAAATTTCTGAAAACCTTAACATATGTTTTCAATGAAATACAATATAAATATCATTGACGGAGCCCTTGCTGTCTTATAAGCATATGTTTATTCAGAAGAAAATAGAAAATCATTCAAACACCCCGAAATATTCCTTTAATCACATGTAACCCAAAACTCAAAAAGAAATATTACTTTAAACACCCTATTTTACTTTCAAACAATATATTATTAACAGTTAAAAAGTCGCGAAATGATCAAATTTTGAGAATGGTAGATTAGATAGTAAAAAATTTGTATCACTCTCATACTACATGTGATATATATGGTTTAAAATCTAGTTGTTAGTTATTAAAATGGCTGAGTTTTTGTTTGGGAATCAAGATGAAATGAACTTGCAATCTGAAGCTAGTTTAAACATTTTGTAGTTACAAATTTTCATTTATCTTTGAATTTGAGAGAAGTGCCGAAATGTCTCCTTTTCTTCAGAATCCAAAACCAAGATTGTAATTAATGCTTACATATCAGATTTAATTGGAATCGGACACAATAAACCAAATTGACAAGCAAAACATGGGAAAAAAGAAAAGAAGTAAAGGTAGAATCATACCATACATTATGAGATTTTGATTATTTATTACTGTAATTAAATGAAAAGTTTCAGCCACAGTTAACACATACGGGTAAATTAAGCAATTCATTAATGTTTTGAATTTTAGAGACATTATGTTAAAATAATACTAGAGGTATTAAAGTAATATTCAAATTAATTTTGAATTCATACGTAAGTGAAAGTATGATTTGGGTCCCTATAAAATACAAGTAAAAAAGATAATTATTGATAGGTGAAAACATTGAAAAACATATAAAATGTTCAAGGGGATAAGTAATCAATGAATAAAGAGAAAAGAGATGGATGAAAGACAACTTAATTCATGGGCAAATCGGCTAAAGCTTATTGTCAAGATATTGACATCATTTGTTGATGCTTTACCGTAACTCCAAGCTTTAAGTCCAATAGCTAAATTTTTAACTAATATGTTACCTATTAATTTTTTGAATGATAATTGGCCAACTAATAAAGCCTACTCCCTCCGTCCCTCAAAACATTATCCACTACGGTTAGCGCACAATTTAAGAAAAATATTAAAGTAATGGAGTAAATGCAAAAGTAAGTGGTGTATGTTACTTTTTGCTGATGTGTGGTGATAAAGAAGTAATAATTGATGTTTAAATAATGTTATAATGTGGGTACTTTTCTTATTTAGTAATGGCTAAAGTTTTGTGGGACACCCAAAAATGGAAAGTGAGTAAAGTTTTGTGGGACGGAGGGAGTACTTATTAACTGGATGAGTTATAACCTATTTAATCTAAACAGGTATAGATAGGTTAGTACTTTTTTCACCCATTTTGTCAGGTACATATATGATATTGCCTGTTCATAATTCATTGTAAATCAGTTTTTTACAAGGGTATGCAATAAATTTTAGATCTTCTATTTTCCCAATTCAGGGATCATAAGGCGCGCTGTAGCTCTTGGACGCTATCTTCAAAACCCGCTAGCCATGGTTGCAACTTTATGTGGACCGGGTAGGGAGATTTTATCATGGAAACTTTTCCCTTTGGAGAGTTTTCTCACTCCTGACGAGAAGTATGGAATGATCGAACAAGTTATGGTCGATGTAACAAACCAAGTAGGCATTGACCTAAACTTGGCCTCCAGTCACGAATGGTTGTTTGCTCCCCTCCAGTTTGTTTCGGGACTGGGGCCAAGAAAAGCAGCCTCTCTGCAAAGGTCTCTACTAAGAGCTGGTGCCATTTACACTCGAAAAGACCTGTTGACCGCGCATGGCCTTGGTAAAAAGGCTTTTATCAATGCAGCTGGATTCTTACGAGTGAGACGTGGTGGATTAGCTTCCAGTACGAGTCAGGTTATTGATTTGATGGACGTT
>JAYMSL010002973.1:0-13215 GCA_036897195.1 Plantago coronopus | reverse complement strand
TTAACGAAGAAATTGATAAAATTCGCCTAAATTCGCCTAAATCCGCCCAAATTCGCCTAAATTCGGTCAAAATTGACGGAATCGTTAAAGTTGACTAACAGAGTATATAAATTGAAATGTGTTTCAAGTTATGGTATTAAAATCGGACGCGGACAACTAAAGGTACATTTTTCGAAACGTGAACAACCTAAGGTATATTTTTCGGATTTTCCCCCATTCCACTTACTCCTATTCTATTTTTTATTACGTACATTTTAAACTTCTCATTTTACTATCTGAATGTTACTTTTTAAAATTTTCGTTTTCATTTTATTTATACTACTTTCACTAACAACATTAAATAATTCAAAATTAAACTATCTTTCTATCTTTTCAAACTACTAAGAATTAATATCTCTATTTTTATAATACCAATATTTTAATTAAAACTAATTCGTTATTTATTTGTTAACCTAAAATTCAAGTGGGAATCTTAAGAAGTGAGGAAGTACTATTTGATTTACTTCATCCGTACATTGATAATAATTCCATCCCTGACCAGTTCATCTTTCATATGGTGTTGGTACCTATTTCAAAAAAAATTAAGGTGAAATATAGAAAAGTATATAAGAGAGAGAGAATAAATTAGGAAATATTGGGTATAAAGTTTGAGAGCTAATGAATAAAGTAAAAAATAGTTTTTTTTTTATATTAATTTTTGAGAAAAATTATTACTAGTGGTCGTTCAACAAAAGACCACGTGTTTTGATTTTAAATAGTTAATGTAAGATTCATTATATTAGTTATTCAAAACCAAAACACGTAATCTTTTGTTTAAATATCACTAACAGTGGTCTTTTATTTAAGGTGTGAAAATTAAGATGTGTATTGAGTATATATGTTTTACGGTTTAACAATGTGTGTTGTTTTGTGGCAGTTTATTGGGATGTAAAGAACGTACATAACATTGAGCTTTTTTTTGAAACGGCAAAATTTTTCATTGATCTTGTCGAGTGTTCATTCGTTAAGACTTCGTTAAGGCTGTAGGTTTGTTCAGTTTGTGTACGTGGAACTATGTATGGTTGGTTCCAGCGTTAAGCAAGAATGAATCAGATGTTGATGTTAAGGACTTGGTGTGCAAGGTGAGGAAAGCTATAACGAATGTCGACAGCGAATATGTCGCAAAAATGCAAGGCGATGAAGGTTTCCTCGGATATTTCTTGTAATTTGAACATAATCAATTTTTCGAAGTGAGTGTTTGAAAGGTTTTGTTCAATTTACCTTAAATTCAGTGTTAAGTTAAGTTAAGTTCAGGTCAAATACATAAAGTGAAATGTAAATTTGAATTAAGTAAACCTACATCGAACTTAATTTAAGTTGGGGTTTGCAGCATAGGGAGGAAAGTTGTTGTTGCTTCTAACTAGATCTGCTGCTACTGTACGACTCGTGGAATGTTAGCTACAGGTCAACACAATTTCCTTCAATTGGCTCTATCAACCAAAATTAAAACTAGAAAAAGAAGACCAAGTCAAGCCACAACATGATTCTCTTCACGTACCTACCATGTTTGTCCTTTGGTCTCGCAGGCATATATATTGCTCTATATATAGAGGTAAACTTCACTATAACACTTGCACCATCATCTTTCCTCATCCAGCTTAAACCTTAAAGCACACAAGATTAAGTGCCTTTTTGAAGCAAATTAATGAAAATGGAAAGGGAAATACTTTCAAAAGCATTCATCAAGCCTTCTTCACCAACACCCCAACACCTCAGAACCCTCAAGCTCTCTTTGTTTGATCAAATTGTTCCTCCAATAAATGTGCCCTTGGTCCAATACTTTCCATGTCCCACGAGCTCCTCCAAAACCGCTGATTTCATTTTCCAGTCAATACACGTTCTGAAGCGGTCCCTATCTGAGACGTTAACCCGTTATTATACCCCTTAGCCGGACGACTCAAAGATGAGTTATAATCTGTTGACTGCAATGACTTAGGGGTCCTATTTGTAGTTTCACGGATCAAAGGAAAGTTGGCAGACTTCTTGAAAGAACTTGACCCTGTTAAATGCCGGGATCACATTGCATGTGAGCTTAGTTGGAGTGAGCCAGGACCCGGTTCGTACCTGGCCACGGTCCAGGTTAACTGCTTTGATTGTGGTGCAATTGCGATTGGGTCACTTTTCTTGCATAAAGTGGCTGATGGTGCCACAGTTGGTACGTACGTTCATGAAGTCTTGGGCTATCAATGCCCAAAGTTCCAGGCAATCTGAAGGTCCCGATTATACATCTCAGTTTTTATTTCCTCAGAATGAAGCAATGGAGCGAGGGAAAAGTACTTGTTCTCTGCCATGAAGCAGTATTTCAAATTTGGCAAAACCGCCATGAGGCGTTACGTGTTTGATTCAGCGGCCATATCGACACTCAGGGCCAAATTGTCATCAGGAGGGCTTGAATTCCTCCCTTCACGAGTGGAAGCCGTATCCGCCCTCCTCTGGAAGTGCTTCACGCTAGCGTCATCAAGAAATAAGAAGGTGTCCGTGGTGACACATGGAGTTAACATGAGGCGAAAAGCGGACCCCAAGTTACCAGATCATGCCTTCGGGAACTATGTATGGTTGGTTCCAGCATCAAGCGAGAATGAATCGGATGTTGATGTTAAGGACTTGGTATGCAAGGTGAGGAGTGCTATAACGAATGTCGATAGCGAATATGTCGCAAAAATGCAAGGCGATGAAGGTTTCCTCGGATATCTTGAGAATCTTGAGGAAATTTGGAAAGAGTTCCCCGAGGATGCTGAATACTTTGCTTTCTCAAGCTGGTGTAATTTTGGCCTTTACGACATCGATTTTGGATGGGGCCGCCCGATCTGGATAACGAAATGCGATGCAGGTCATGAGACAGATTGGCCGTTCATCAATATTGCTTGGCTAATGGATACACGAGAAGGAGATGGGATTGAAGCATGGATCACAATCAATCAAGAATACATTCAAGCATTCGACGACAATGAGGAGCTTAATGCTCTAGCTTTGATTGACCCTAGTCCATTAAAGAACGAGGAATTTGATGACATTCAAGAGATCTCGACTGTTGAATCAATCAAATCTGGAACTGTATTGAAAGTGGAGCGATCGATTAACCATACCGCGGTTCCTATTAAGGGTGTATCCTGATCAATTCAGGCTTTTTTTTTCTTTTAATTTGTATCTTGTACGTATTTAAATATGATAATGTGTAATGAAGTTGTTTGTTTCATGTATGCAGTGTGGAAGAAGTGAAAAATTGAAGAAATTATACTTTTCTTGTATACTTCATTTTGTTTGATTGATGGAATTTTTTTTGTTTCTTCTACTGTACTACAACTCATTCCATCTTGGCAGTATAGGGAGATTGACCAATTTAGTCCAACAAATATATATGGAATTCGCATGTAGTTTCCCTTTTTATTTTTATTGGCCATGACAAACTTAGTCTTGATTAATTTTCAAAACTTTAACAAATTTAGTCGAAATTTCGAACTTAATGGATGGTGCGTGTGTTTTGTTGGTGAATATTCCTACCTGGCGAACTTAAGAATTGTCACGAATTTATGTATATGCACCAGCGGTTCTCAGTGTCACTAGATGATGATTTTGTTGTAAGTAACAACTTATCAAGCTAAGGCGGAATTCCAACGGACGGACAACTCTAGATCGTGGTTGTTCGACCCGTTCATGGTGCTGCCCTGTCGGAGCTCTGAACAGAGCTCCATTGACCATGGTGGTGGTGACTGGTGAGCTCCACAGGGCTGAGCTATATATGTTTAGAGAGTCCATGGCAGAGCTGAGCTGTTAATAATTAGATGGACCTTAGAGTTCCAGACTTGGAGCTCCTCCAGATTAGAGCAGAGGTGTTGGGACTTTAAAAAAAAGCCTATTTTCTAATCTTATAATATTAAAAAAATATTCAAAATAACTTATAATTATATATTCAAATTGAAAAAAAAAAAGTCTTTGTTATTATAGACTGAGGAGGAAGTAACTTTTTAAAAATGAACAAGTGATGATGCATAATTTGCGAAAAAGTACGTAGGGTAGTTTTGCATGATTTGCTAGCATGGAGGGTTTGTACACAAATTACCAACTTTTTGAATTTTAGTACATATATACTCGTTTAATATTATATCCGCCTAACAAGAAATTGACGTATACTTACTATATTTATAGATTCTAGTTACAACCTAATTCTAGCTTGCATGTTAATTAACTATTATCCGGCTTAGGCTTTTTTGAATTTATCTTAAATCCAATCATGACAAATTTTGTTAATATAAAATTAGTTAAATTTAATTCAAACTTATCTAATTAAATTTCATCGAAAATGAAAATGAAAAGTGTGTAAATATTTGTGGATCGGAATTAATATCTATTTCGTATTCCATCCGTTCCACCAAACTTTACCCACATTCAATTTTTAGGTGTCTCACAAAACTTTACTCATTACCATTTAAGGAAGGTATCACATACACTAAAACATTATTTTAACATCAATATTACTACTTTATCACCAAAAATTAATCTACCTCACCTACTTTTTCATTTACTCAATTACTTTAACATATTTTTTTAAACTGCGTGCCAAATTTAGTGGGTAAAGTTTTGTTGAACGGAAGTAAGGAGTACCTATATATGACTCATTCTGGAATGTTAATGAAAAAGTTCAACCTACCTTCTACAATTGGCCAAGTCAAGCCAAAAGACACAAACGGCCTCTTTGGCCAGCATTTAGCTAGTTGAGTTTTGAGTGTTAGTTAGTTGAGGAATAGTGAATAGTAAGTAAAAGATAGTTGAGTTTTTAGTGGGATATTTTATAGGTTTTAGGAGGGAATATTATAGGGGTGTAATAAATGTGTAAGAGAAGTGTAAGAAAGGTGTAAGAAGTGGGGTATGTGTTTAAGAGATAAAAGTGGAGGGTATGTGGGGTATGTGTAAGAGTGTGTAAGAGATGTGTAAGAGTGTGAAAGGAATAAATAGGGGTATGTGGGATTGTTTTACTAACTGAGTTACTAAATGCTGGCCAAACGTAAAATAACTCAGTTAGATACTAAATGATGGCCAAACAGCTTTTAATTAAAAAAATCATAACTCATTTATGCAACAATAAATGTATTGTTGTTAGATGAAAGTGAAGGATTTTATTAGAATGGGTTATTATTATTAGTATATATAGACTATTAATTTTACACATGAAAGTAATAAGCACGGATCCACTACAAACAAATTAAACAATTGCATTCTTCCATGCTGATCTGCACGACATAAATTTTAGAATACCATATGAGTTTATTGATAAAATAGCCTCTTGCAAAAAACTATTTGCCAAAATAGCCTATTTGCCAAAATAGCCTTGTACAAAATATTATTGCCAAAATGACCTTTTATATGCCACATGAAACTTGACATGGATTATATATTTATTTTTATTTGTTTTCCTATTTTTAGATTAACATTAACACTTGCTTCTCATGTTTTCCTCTTCGAGCACTTAAGTGTGCACTTGCTGCTTTTGGTTTTTTACTCCTCTTCACATTGAAATTTTATTTTCACGTATAAATAATCTGATGATTGTAACAAGAAGCCATGAAATATTCCTTCACGTTCTAAATTTTGATTTATTAGAATAATTAAGATATGATTGGAATTCTAAATTAATATATATAAAACCGTACCATGAAATCCATTAAAAAATATTCATTTCTACATTTCTTAAAAACAATTGCATTTTATAACTAATTATTTGACAATGTATTACTCTCTGAACAAGTTTTGAATAGTTTTTACTCATAGTTAAAAATCATAAATTTGTGACAAGGCAGAAAGTCCATAAAATATTTGTTTCTTATATAAAAATAATATTAATACAGTTGTGTGGTTGACAGTTTTTGTATTCATTACTATTTCTGTATTTTATTTAAAAATAATATGCGATAAATATTAAAATTTTAAATTAATAAATACGCAAATGAGATTTTTCAAAATTCAACCCGTGTCAAGTACGGGGTATGATAGCTAAATCATTTTTCTTCTTCGTCCTTATATGTACTCTAATTTTCAGTTAGATTATTTGCAAAAATTCGTCCCCAACTATATATTGATGATAGTGAATATTTTTTTAATAGTGTGATTATTAGGACACCATGAAATGCATATAGAGTTCGACAAAAAATGTTTCATAGTTAATTGAGTTAAGGCATTCTGATTTTTCAAACATTTGGTGTAACTAGTTCATTGTGAATATGGAATATGTCATGACCAAATAATATGATAACTGTTTTTTTGCCATGGAGGAGCTGGGCTTTTTAACACATATGTAATTTTCTTAACGAATGTAATTTTATTTATGTCTTTGATTTACCAGGTTTATGATCTTGTGTTGCTTAAGGTTTTATGGCCTGAATTAATGGAATTGATCCATTTTCCCTAAAAGAATTGAAAATAAAATCCACATAACATCTTATGTGGCAAATGGAAGGTTATAGAAGCAATTAATTTTTATAGGAGGCTAGAATGGAATATATTTTTATGTAGAAGGCTATTTTGGCAATTCATTCATACCATCTAGAATTGCAATTAAGAACAGGACTTCCGGATCCCTGTACTTATTAATTACTTTATGAGTATGCATTTATGGCATGATAAAGAATCAACGGGCGACTATTAGAAATTGATTGGAATGATGGAGACAAAATCTAATCCGGTAAGTGACGATCTCGATAACGTCGAGTTCGGTTATACCCATAAAAATCATATCAGGCGCGTTATTACAACGACATTCTTATTATGACTTATAAGTTGTGGAAAATGGGACAAATAACGGAGTCTGCTGCTGTCTGCTGACCTTCTTCTTCGTTTTGGTAGGCATTGAAAATATCACTTCATTACTTTTCTCCTGTAATTTCCATCCTCATGATCATCTTCTTCTTCACATGAAAAGCGATTGATAGAAACTTACGTACTAAATGTAAGAGTGAAAATCATAGGGTATTAAATGTATTTTGTGTAAAAGTTTGGCACATCAACTCTGCCACGACTTCGCTCAAGACTCGGCTGGATATGGTTGCCTACCTTTCGATTATATGGAGGCAGACTAATTCTGTTACAATATCAATCCTCAGGCCCTGTCTTTTATTATGTAGTTTTTGGGTTAGACTTATTCTTGCTGTTAGGAAGTTCTCCAAATATGTTTAGAATTAGTCTTGCACCTGACCAATTTGGCCCAGGCTCTGATTGTAACTTCTTACTACAAGTTGGAATGGAAATCCATTTTAATCTCAAAAAAAAAAAAAAGGAAAAATTGGGTGAGCCTAAGACTCTGTTCTTTTCAGCTAAAGATTCCGGAACTGAACTTAATGAATCTGAAGTGAAATATAAATTTGAACTAACCAAATCTGAATGGATCTGAACTGAACTGAATGGATCTGAGCTGAACTGAATGAATCTGAACTTAAGTTGAAAATAACAGAGCCTAAATATATTTTGTGTGTAGATGAAGTTTTGGGGGTGTACGGTGTACCTATAATAATATCAGAAAAATAAAGGGTCTGATGTACAGTAAGAAGTGTGATTCGTTATAACGGACTCTCGTGCTCAAGACTGGAATTCAATTTCAGCCCTTATTAAAAGTGGTCAGGATCTGATTCAAGGGGTAGATTCTTCATAAGCCCGTCCATAGGAGTTTGAGAAGAGGCTTCTGCCCGTCCATAGAAGCTAAATTGATTTGATTTAGGTAGTTTCTGAGATTGGGGGTTTTGGGAACTGAATTTCCTAAGCCGGGCCGGCGCTGGGCCTGTTCCGGCAGCCCACCCGAACAGCCCACCCGAACAGGGCCCCGCCATTTTATGGGCCCCCGTCCCAAGTTCTAAAGCCTAAATATACCATTGGTCCTTAAATATATAGCAAAATTATGTGATATTAGTTGTTAAAGCTCATTTGTTGCATCGGAATGTAGTTGTTTTCCATGCAAGACGTGTCAGGTTCAATTCTCCTTGAGCCGGCTACGCCCTACAGGCTACAACTACGAAGATCATGAAACGACGTCGTTTGTATATCTAGAACGGCGTTTTCATAAAAAAACAACTCTACTCTAGATTTTTTACGTCAATTTTGCAGAATGTTTTTTAGCTGAAAAGAGAAGAAGCGTGGGTCAGTGTAGTTTTGGGTTCTTTGTTGATTGGGCGATTAAGAATTTATGGAATTTGCTCACTTGGGCTTTCCTTGGATTATTACATTGTTTGAAGCCTCGAAGCTAACCCGTCTATGCACTTTTGGGCTTTTTGCCAATATTGTTTAAGAAATAACACATCATATACTCCCTCTCATAAAACATTATCAATTAGATTAACGTACTTTAATAAAATACATTAATTAATCATTGGTTATTTTAAAGAATTGGTCTTGGTGTAGACCACTCTATGGAAAGACCACAAAAAGACCACTTTTAAATCCTTAACCATCCTTAGTAAAACCTTACCCCCTATAAAAACTTAAAGAATTCATATTAAAACATTAACAAATTACAAATTATTAACAACTTTGTTAAAACTAATACAAATATTTGCTAATGAAAATGAAAAACAAATCTATTGACTGTAAAATAGTTGACTCCTCTATGTCTTCAATTTTTACCCTCTTTCATTTTTCTTTATCAAAGTATCTTTTGATCCTTGACTTCTAATCACCTGAAAAAAAGACGCAACCTTAAGCCATTTGCACAGAAACCTCAACCATTATGCATATAAACCTTAAGTAATCAAATATATACAAAACCTTAAGCAACAAAACACAAAACATAACCCCACAAAACACAAAACCTAAGGGAAAATGGTGAACCCTAAAAACAAATCGCCAATGAAATAAAAACCACTCTTCGGATTCAAACGCCTCTTGTCCCCATGCTTAACCCTAAGCCCTAATTAAGCGGTTATCATCAGTAACCTTTACCTTAACACAGAAAACCTAAGGGTCATAAAGAAGAAACCTTATAATAATTATTCTAAAACCTAAGGGGAAATGGTGAACCCTAAAAAGAAATCGTGAAATAGAGTAAAGACCACTTCTCGGATTCGACGGCCTTAATTAGGGCTTAGGGTTAAGCATGGGGACAAGGGGCTCCATGCTTAACCCTAAGCTCTAATTAAGCGGTTCTCATCACTAATACAAATACAAAACCTTTACCTCAATACACTAAAACCTTTGGACAATTATTCTAAAACCTAAAGGAATATGGTGAACCCTCCTAAAAACAAATCGTATATAGATAAAAACCACTCGAATTCGACGGACTTAATTAGGGTTTAGGGTTAAGTATGGGGCCAAGGGCTACCCTAAGCCCTAATTAAGCGGTTATCATCCGTAAGACCGATACAAAACATTTACCGTAATACATGAAAACCTTAGACAACAATACACAAAACCTTAATATAACTGAAACAGAAAACTTAACCAACATATGAACAAAGCATACTTAGTGTTCTATCACAAAACCTTACCCACCAGAACATAAAACCTTATCCCACAAAACACAAAACCTTAGGTAACAAAATACAAAATTTTAGTCCATAAATACCCATAAAAACATAATTTTCTTAACTTGCGTAAAAGAAGCAACATGTGCTCCATCAACAAAACCTTAACCACCAGAACACAAAACCTTACAACCATAAAACACAAAACCTTAGGTTACAAAACACAAAACCTTAGATAACAAAATACAAAACCTTAGCCCATAATTTTCTTAACTAGCGTATAAACTAAGTAACATGTGCTCCATCACAAAACCTTAACCACTAGAACATAAAACCTTATGCCAAAAAACACAAAACCTTAGCAACAGCGAACTAAACAAAGTACCAAAACAGAACCTAAATCAATCAAAACATGAACATGTTTGTACAATAACATCAACTATCCCAAAAAACATGTTATTGGTAAAACACAAAACCTTAGCCCATACATAACCCATAAAACACAAAACCTTACCCACACAAAACACAAAACCTCAGGTCATAAAACACAAAACATTAGGTAACAAAATTCAAAAACTTAGCCCATAATTTTCTTAACTATCATATAAAGTAAGCAACTTGTGCTCCATCACAAAACCTTAACCACATAAACATAAAACCTTATCCCAAAAAAACACAAAACCTTAGCAACACCTAACTAAAATCTTAATTAAAAACAAAGTACCAAAACATAAACATATTTGTACAATAACATCAATTATGCCAAACATAAAACCTTAAGCCTTCTTAAAATGAACAATATCGAATCCACAAAATAACACTGGATCTGATCGAGCTAAAAGCAAGTAGCTCAGATCTGATTGAGCTGAAAACTGAAATGGAATTTGAGCTTAAATGGAAACTAAATGTGCACAACAAGTGAGAGAAAATGAATTGAGCATTTGTGAGTCCAATTAACAGACAACAATTTGAATTGAGCATTTCTGAATCAAATTAACAAACAAATAGGGGAATTAAAGGCATTGAAGAAAAGTAAATTAGTACCTGAGCGAGAAAAGTTTCAGCATCTTCACTGCGAAAATAAAGCAAGCCAATAGACTTAATTCCGGTGGAATCAGAAATCAGCACGGATCATTAATGTTGGTGTTGCTCACGATGCTGAGCGGCGTGGCAATGGCGGCGGATTGCAGTCCTTGCCGATCTGGATCTACCGATCTCACAGGACGTCAACATCGCGGAGAGGAGAGGAGCAGGTGGCACGGTGGCGAGGAGAGGAGCAGCAGGAGAGGTTGGTACGCCGCGGTGGCGCGGTGGCCAGGAGAGGTTGGTGATGCGGTGACGAGGAGAGGAGCAGCGGTTGAGAGAGAGACTAGAAGAGGGAAGTGAACAGCGAAGAAGAAGAAGAAGTGAGGAATTTTGGTGAAAATGGTGAGATTAGAATAATATGATATGACCCGAATTTAAGTTGGCGGGTCGACCCAGATCCGCGAAAATTACAATTAAATTAAATGTGGTTTTTTTTGTCTTTTCAATTAGGTGGTCTAAACCAATAAAGTATCAATTTTAAAATATGCCTTTACCAGGTAGTTGAGTGATTTATGCATTTATTTCTCGTGCTTAGGAATAAACCATATAATTCACAAAACTACCTTCATTTTTAATACTCCCACCGTCACACCTATACGAAAGTATTGAGGAAAACATTTTTTTATTTTACATTATAGGGAAAAAAATTGTTTTTAGTTAAGGTGATTGTTGGAGAAACCAAATTTAAGTGAAAAAAAAAGAAGCATTTTTGTGTTTCTTAAACAACAAATTTGACTACACTAATTCTACTACACCTATACCAGCTTATATCTTCAATCTAAACACCTTATGCCTACGCTGGGGTTTGAACCCCCGAGCTATCCTTTGCCAATCCAACATTACTACTCAAGCACCCTTATAACTAAAAAAAGAAATAAACGGATCTTAAAGATCCAGTTATGCAGCACTAATGTACAAACTG
The DNA here is from genome assembly GCA_036897195.1 of Plantago coronopus. Lineage (NCBI taxonomy): Eukaryota > Viridiplantae > Streptophyta > Magnoliopsida > Lamiales > Plantaginaceae > Plantago > Plantago coronopus. Next base: position 1,725 of record JAYMSL010002973.1, on the reverse strand, counting down.
ATGACACTATTGTACCGAGCTAATACAAACTGATGCAATTTTCTTTTGGAAGTATAACTAACTAGTAGGTGTTTCTGCAATTTTACTAAGTGTTAATATTTGGATGTACCTGATATACCAGAAAGATTAAAGGACCGATTTGAAATAAGGCAAGTAATTAATTATCGTAACTGACTCTCGCGCGCAAGTAATTAAGATTCAATTAGCCGTTGATTCATGGCGGGAAGGATCTGATCCAACGGATGCTGCTACTCTTGTTCTAATTCAAATATCACTTCATTTAATCTTCATGTTTCACCATGTTCTTCACCGAAAAATGCGACGGAGAGAGTAATTTTGTATCTACAGTACTCCTTTAACAAATATTGCTTATACTTCGATCGATTTACACATAGATGCAACAAAATTAAGATTTTAAAGCATCTCGTACCGACTAGCAAGGCATCTGAAAGTTATAAATCGTACGTTCTATAATCTTGTTGGCAATCGAAGACAAATTTCAATATATATCGAGCACATCCTGAAAAAATAAGCGGAACATTGACAAAATTCCACCTCAATCAAACTGGTGATGGTGTCTCCATGCCAGTCGGTGACCTTCTTCTGAAAATACTGGCTATTTCTTCTCCGAAACAGACAAATACGACCACAATTGGGGCCAACAGTAGGCCTAAAAGACCTGATGTTATAAACACTGGTAATGGCAAATGCTGAGGGAATAACAAGGAAATCAAAGAAAACACCGAAAGAACGGTACAAGCAACAATAACACCGTCTAGGGTATTCACAATTTTATGGTTCAGGTGAGTAGTCCACTTTCCCATAGTTATAATTATCAGCCAGTATAAACATAAGCTTCCGACGAAACACCCAATCTGAATGCCATTTTCCAGGAATAAGGAATCAGGCGCGGGCTGATATTTTACCCCAACCAGAAGCAGCAATGTCGGAACCAAATACTTCATCACCACTATGTTCCTCTTTCCACCACTTTTCCTGCGATAATGAAGATAATTCAATTTGATCCTTCATTAACGCGAATATGAACTTTTGCAGAACTAGATACATGAAAGGTTGGTAGCTAGTGTTGTGCAGTTTTAGAGAAATAAACCTGGAAAGAGTATGATGATGATCACTTGGAAGATTCATGTCTATAGCATGACCATGATTATCATGATCAGTTGGATCAGCAGTGCAATAACATCTCGTCGTTCGCTCACAAAACAGCTCCAGACCTGCTGCAGGTTCTTTCATTTTCTCCAGCTCCCCTTCTGATAAAGACCTGATCAACAAAATCATCAATACATATGTATAACCGAGGGAAAATTTCATTTTTGGCACACTACAAAGGTATAGTGCCAGTTTTGGTACATTAGAACGGCCATGTCCATTTTTGGTACTCTAATTCAACCACTTAGCCATTTTTGGTACTCCGGCCAATTTTCAGGTAAAAATGATAACGTGGCAGCCGGAGATGAAAAAAAAATGAAAAAATGAAAATAAATTGACACGTGTCGCGCTCACAATTAATCTGGTTTATATTTTTTAAATTTAAATGTAAAATGTTTTAAAAATTTATAATAATTCAAAAAAAATAAAAAAAATCCAAAAATTTAATTTACAATAAAAAAAATAATTTCAAATTTAGAAAAAAAAAATTTTAAAATCTGATTTTTCTGTGTGAGACACATGTCCCACACAGAAAAATCAAACGTCTTTTGTTAT
>JAYMSL010002972.1:0-13217 GCA_036897195.1 Plantago coronopus | reverse complement strand
TATTTGCACCCCCTAAAGATTTATTTTGCACCCCCTGACCCATGAAGTTTATGATATTCAATATATTTTTAATACGAGATGTATGAAGTATCATTGGAAGAGTCCAATCATTATAATATAGTATCATCGATAGACTTATATTCTCATAAGGATTAAAAGTTATCTTTAATACTCATCTTATTTTACTAGTTCAGGTAGTATAGTACTTCTAGTTATTATATACTTTTAGTTAGTCCATGCGTGGATCTTATGTGTATACTAGCTATTACGATTGTTAATTCAGATTTCAGACTGATCATAATGATATTATTTGAGCGTTACACTGTTTGATAGTTTTTCTATATTTTCTTGTAAAAGTTCTTGGATTTTATGTGTTAGAAGCTTGTTCTTTTACGTATTGTTCCCTAGCAATTGACAACCAAAGCTTAGGTTGATCTTTGATCGGTTGCTAACCTTTTTATATTACAAAGGTCCTCAAGGCAAAAAGAAAAGAAAAGAAAATATCCCAAGACCTTGCCCCCGATCAAGGGACCGTATAATTGCTAAAATAAAAAACAAATGCCCGCAAGGCCTCGCCCCTGAATCAAATTCTAGCCTTTGATCAGTTGCTAGATTTTTTTTTGCCCCCTCTGGATTAAATCCTGGCCTCGCCCCTGGGAGGGCGCATGCTTGGAGCATGCGGCCACTCGCTCCTTCTTTAAGCCAATGTGTGGCTACTGCATGACTAGGCGGTCACATGCTCACACCATGCGACCGCCCGCTTCCTTGAGCAGCGAGAAGGCCTTTTTTGCTATGTTCTTCGCGTGGGAGCCTAGAGTAATGCAATTTTAAGCCTAGCGACTTGCACTAGAACCCAACCATCTTGCACGAACTTCATTCCAAACTTGAATATTTGTTCATTGAGCTTGTCGAGATGGTAAATCCCTTCAAAACACCTTGAAACACCTATTTATTGCTTGAAAATCATTCAAACACCAAATTACCTACGAAAACACATAGCGCATAAAACCGAACAATATAGTGTAACAAAATACTAAAAACGAGGACAAAGAATGATAAAAATAAGGCAAAGAGACCCGAAAAACATGTCGTAATTTCGTGTCATCAGTGGTACAACACCAACTATCATACAACAATCAAGATGTCCCCATTTGAAGTTGTGTATGGGTACAAACCTCCACAAGGTACCTTGTCCACTCAAGGAGCTACCACTATAGAGGAACTGCAAGACTTTGTTACTGAGAAACAAGTCATGAATGAGAAGATCAAGGCTCAGCTTACATTAATTGCTAATAGGATGAAACAGTTGGCTGATAAATGAAGAAGTGAGAGAGTTTTTCAAGTTGGTGACTCGGTTTATCTGAAACTCAAGCCTTAGAGACAGCATTCTCTACACCACAACAGGATCTGTAAGCTAAGTCCAAAATATGCTGGGCCATTTGAGATTCTAGAGAAGGTGGGGTTGGTGGCCTACAAGTTAAAGTTACCAGAGGACAACAAGATATCATCCAGTCTTCCATGTCTCTTTACTCAAGAAGCATGTCAGCTCTCAGGCTCCTACAACTGGAGAATTGCCACTCATGGACACTGAAGGACATATCATTCTCCAGCCTACTTCCTTCTTTAGCAAGAGAATTATCAAGCGCAACAATGCGGCACTGCACAAGTATTGGTGTCTTGGGCTCACCTGGCAGAAAGGGAAGCTACCTGGCAAGATTGGCAGGCGTTGGTGCGGGCATTCCCTTATGTAGAGACTTGGGAACAAGTCTCTCAAGAAGGAGAGAGCAATGTTAAGATCCAAATTTCGCTGCTTATGTGTTTTGGCTTTTAAGAGAAAGTCGTGTTTTCCTATTACGTTTCTTATGTCGTATTTGTACTTAGCGTCTCAGACTGTGTTAGATTGAGATGCGTGTCCTTGATCGGGCTGTCCCTGCTTAGCAAGCCGTTAAGACAGTTATTCGGTTGCTACTTGTATAAATTGTTCTCAAGCTCATTTGCAGAGCTTAAGATGACTTTTGATGAAATGAGAAGCAGTTTCCTCTCTTCGTTTTGAGTACAATCCAATCGTGATATTGGTGAGTCTCTTGTATTATTAGATAGGTTTCTCGTGATAGAAATCGGATCTAAGAAATTACTTATAAATCAACTGCAAATTAAATTATATGATTAAAAAATATATATTTTTGTTTAGATTTTGATGGTATAATTTGCTTTTAAAAACAATTGAAAGTACTATAATTTAGGATTCATTCGAGCTTAAAATTTTAATGTATACTTTAATAAAAAAAATATTTTGTTACAAAGTCTTATATTAAATAATCTATTTTCGTCATTATAATTTTTAAATTTATTAAAATAGTTTCAAGAAAATTATCCAAGAGGCAATTAATTCTAGAGGACGGCGTGTGAGTTGTGAGTTATGGTCATTCAGGTAAAAACCTATTTGTGCATGATATATTGTTAAAATAAAGTTGAGGTGAATGCGTACAAAGATTATGGGAGAGTGTATTCTAGATATAAATTGTGACACAGTATTTCATCTTAATCGTCTACTAATTTAGTATTTCATCAAACCCATTTAGAAACATATTAAAAGTAGTTTTAATTAATAGTTATATCCTAAAAATAGATATTAGTACTACTAAAATAAGTACGTGGTACTGCAAAATTAGTACTCCATAATCCGAGATACTAAAAAACTATAGATATTTATTACGAAAGTCCTAAAAAATGAAAGTACTCTTGCATAATTTGAGGTACTAAAAACAAATTTAATTTGTTAGACATAAATACCAAAAAATAATAATGATTACATTTAAAATTGTGACTAGGGACATGACAAATTATCATAAATTAAAGGATTTCTTAAGGATTTCTTCGATATCCTCCTGCCAAAACAAGAAAGGGAGGATCGATGTGTCCCAACTGTTAGTAGTGGAATTAATAAGAAGAGAAACCGAGAGTGGTCCTTCTTGGTGGATGTCTAGGGTTCTAACTTTGAAAGAGGTATTTTCCGGAATCCATTTATGAATCCATACTTCGATCTTTTCACCATTACCCACTTGCCATCTAGTGCCTGCAGAAACAAGATCAAGAGTAGAGAGAATACTCTTCAAAGTGTAGAGGAGTCAGCTTTGCTCTGGGCATGAAACACATCTGTAGTGGAGAAATATTTAGCTTTTAAACACTATGCTCAAGAGAGAATCTGGTTCGGTATGAATTCTCCAGATTTGTTCCAGAAAGGGAGAATCGATGTGTCCCAACTGTTAGTAGTGGAATTAAAAGTTTTCAAGTCTCTGAAGCCCAGACCACCATCCCTCTTACTACGACACATTTTCTCCCAACTAATCCAGTGGAGCTTATTGTTATCTTTCTCCCCCTACCAGTACTTGCAAATAACAGACTCAATTTCATTTATCAAAATTTGTCTTCTGGTATCCTACTATTGCGTCTTGTTTATTGTGAAAGACTTTTTCTTTCTTTTTCTGGTTTCATCTGTCTTAGCCCGGACCAATCTGGACCGGATTTTTAAGGACCGGTCTTCAATATGTAGAAACGAAGGTCCGTTTCGGCCCGGTCCGGTTGGGGCCGGTTTCGATACTTACTAGCCTGGCTAGGAGGAGTAGCGCTCACCTACCGCCATTTGGTCAGATTTTTGAACAAAATAGATCACCTCTCCCATTCCCGTTAGTTTACTTTGTATGAATAAATTGCAGTGAAACGTGAATTTTCCGGCGAGCAACAAATCAGAAATGGGATCTGAACAAGACTCATCAGTATTGGTGTTTGCTTACTATGTTACTGGCCATGGCTATGGTCATGCCACCAGAGTTGTTGAGGTTTCCACCCTTCTCTCTCTTTAATTCCCTCTTCCATTTCCTCAAATCCTTCCCATTACATGATTCAATTTTTATTATTTCCTGATCTACCATTCGTTTCATTTACATGATCAGAATTCGGAACACACATCATGTCTGCATTTAGATTCCACGCTCAATTTCTGAAATAAGATGCATGGTTTGAAATGTATAGTCGCAGTTGTTACCAACACCCTGTATAGATTGCTGTTGTTGCTGCCTCAAAACAATATTTGTTTAATGTACACAGCCTAAATCGGCTGGGCATAACCATGAAATCACAAATCTGTGTATTTTACATTCAGTTTATGGGTCTATTAGAAAGCTTTTAATGGGATGACAAGTCTCACATGAACCAGTTTTCCCTATATACTACTTCTTCCCGTCCCAAGCTTCCCATTTGGTTCCTGACTTTTATTACTCCTAAATTATGTCGGATAAAAGTTATAGAAGAATTATGTTAAAATAATATAATTGTGATACTAATTTAGTATCATTTTTCGCAAACATGAGTTACGAGTAATTTGCAATTGGAAAAGAGTAAACTAAAATCAAGTGGGAAGCTTGGGGCGCGAGCCGAGGAAGACGGAGGAAATAGAAAAAAGCACTCCAAGGGTTGTTGTGTAATACTAGAATGACATCCAGTACATGTAATTATTTCTTCATGTCTAGGAAAGACTTAGAATTCCACATATATCCTATGTACATTGTAATTTGCTCCACTGGAAATAGCGTCTTTGCAAATGATGGATTATGTTGTGTACAGATACTTATATCATGATGAATATTTTTTCAGTTTTCTTATCTGTGGTATTTGGTGATCTGCTGGGGTTTATTTTCATCACTTAGGTGGCTCGACATCTCATACGTGCCGGACATCAAGTTCATGTGGTAACTGGTGCACCTGATTTCGTCTACACCACTGAGATACAGTCTCCCTGTCTTTTCCTCCGCAAGGTGTCCTTACAATTCCTACAGTGTTTAAGAAATGAGCCTCTTTTCTAAACATTACTTTATGGCTCTCTGGTTCATTTCCAATACTCTCAATGTTTCCGATGATAGGTTCTCTTGGATTGTGGAGCAGTTCAAACTGATGCCTTGACAGTTGATCCCGTTGCTTCTTTGGAGAAGGTATGTCCAATAACTTACTGGATAATAAACTTGACCTGAATCTGTTAAATGCCTGATCATCTATATGATTTTTGGTTTTGATAGTATTCTGAGACGGCTGTGGTACCTCGGGCCTCTATATTGGCTGCAGAAGTACAGTGGCTGAAGTCCATTAAAGCAGACTTAGTGGTACGAGTTTATCCTTTTGTTGTAATCATTAAGCCGTTTATCTTTTACTTTATCTTTCTAGTATCAAATAAGAATTTCAAGTAGTACATTATAAACGATATTTTCTTTCAAATTCTTATGCTATAGCTCTGTGTTTTATGCTATCTTTTTATGTAGAATGTCTTTCTAAAGTATAGGTCTCAGATGTTGTTCCAGTTGCTTGTCGAGCAGCAGCCGATGCTGGAATCCGTGCCGTTTGTGTTGCCAATTTCAGGTTCTTTCTTCATATCTAACATGCTCTCTGCTGCTCATCCTCTTCTATGATATGGTGAGATAAAATGACACCTTGCAGATGTGATTTATTACTTTGTATATTTCTTGTATAGTTAGTTCTCATAAATATACATCCTATTGTAATGTTACTGACACATGCTTATCTCATATGTCGCAAATGATGCTATGTATAGTAACAGCTTTCTGATACAATGAGTTTCTTGGACAAAACAATAGGAAACACATTCCTGAAAATATGAAATCTATCATTGAATTCTTCTCTTATTCCTATTGGAATTTATGGTTTAATATTAATGAATTAGTGAGTTACATGGAAATGGTATATATTTGACAGTTGGGATTTCATCTATGCCGAATATATTATGGCTGCTGGTCATCATCATCGCTCAATAGTTTGGCAGGTGATGTCACTGTATCTTGTTTTTCCGTTTTTCTTTTTGTTGTATCACTTCACTGTATCATGTCATTAGGATCGGTACATTTATATCGTTATATTGACCTATCCTCTTGCAGCATATATCTATTACCATCTCAATTCTTACAAATAGTTATTCCTTAACACAGTGTTGTGCATCTGTTGGACACTAGTGATGTAAGAACCTCATATGGCTATTGGTTCAGGAAGTTTTATGGGCTACAGTATGGTTAGCTTTTGTTTGCGAGTGTGGTTACTGAGTTCATGGCTTTAATTTTATTCTGTACCGTATCAGGTTATGTTGAAGTTAAATCAATTTTACATAGAGTTCTAGTATATATATCCATCCGTGTACGGTTGCCGGAGAGCCTTTTAAATAGTTAAAATGTCTCCTCACAAGTTACTCTTTTAAGTATCACTCTGCTTTTGTTCACCTGGACTTACTTTGATTAATGCAGATTGCTGAAGATTATTCTCATTGCGAGTTTCTTATCCGCCTCCCAGGATACTGCCCAAGTATGTTGAAAATTTACTTCTCCTTCACCCTTTTTTTTTCTCAGTTATTATTATTATATTTTGTAGCTTTTTAGCGCATGTTAGCAAAACCATTAGCTTTAAGGCAAGAGCTGAGAACTTTTGGTTGATTTTATCATTGATGTTAAATGTTGCAGTGCCTGCCTTTCGAGACTCAATCGATGTGCCTTTGGTGGTTAGGAGATTGCACAAGTCGCGCGAGGAGGCAAGTGAGATGAACTTTCCACAAAACCTAAAAGATCTAGAAGTATCACTGAAATTTTAATGTTGCATATATCATTCAGGTGAGGAGGGAACTTGGAATTCCTAATGATGTGAAGATTGTCATTCTTAACTTTGGAGGCCAGGTAATGAACAGCTACTATGATTACAATTTAGATAATATTGTAAAATAAGTCAGGGGTTCACCTCCAACCAATAGTTCAGGGGTTCGAGTCACCTTGGGGGTAAATGGGGAAGCATTATTGATCCTCTCTTTCGCCGCTTCAAAAAATAAAAAGTAAAAAAATATTAGAGGTAAATCATACTATTAATTTAGTCAACACAATAACTAACGTTTCAAATTAGTCACTAATGACATCACACCATATCAAAAAGGTCTTCGCTCTACTACTACCATATCAAAAAACTCACTTATCCTTCCACCAATATCCTAATACCAAACAATTCCGGCTTAGTCTTGGTTATCTGACAACAGGAGTCGCCATCAATGTGTTCATTTTACTTGAAGCTGATATTAAGGAGTTATATATCCTGGTATTCACATTGCACTAACTCATGCTCCAACACTTTCAGCCTGCAGGTTGGATTTGGAAAGAGGAGTATCTGCCTCATGGTTGGATTTGTCTGGTACTTTAGTTAAACAATCTGGTGCTTGGTTAATTACATTAGCTTCTAGTTTTGGGGTTGAATCTATTATGTTGTCTGGTCTTCAGGTTTGTGGTTCCTCCACTAGTATGGACCTTCCTTCAAATTTTTTGAAGCTTCCAAACGATTTCTATACACCCGATGCGATAGCAGCTTCTGATTGCATGCTTGGTCAGTCATTCAAACTTCACGCGTAGCCTACCTGAATGTCTTTATATGGGTGTACAATAAGCCAGCATTTTTTTTGAGTTTTCAGGAAAAATTGGATACGGAACTGTTAGTGAGGCCTTGGCATATAAGATACCTTTAGTATTTGTGCGTAGAGATCACTTCAACGAAGAGCCATTTTTGAGAAGCATGGTTGAGGTGAAGATGTGCACTGCTTGCAGTACAATGCTTTGCTCCCATCAGTGTGTCTCTTAGAAATGTGTTATTTTGGTGTTGTTTCAGACTTATCAATCTGGTGTTGAGATGAGCAGAAGGGATTTACTCACTGGACACTGGAGACCTTACCTTGAACACGCAAGTACCCTGAAACCATGTTATGGGGGGAGTATCAACGGGGGTGAGGTATCTAACATTTTCCACTTTATTATTCGAGGTCAATTATTTTCCAGCTTTGAAATATCAACATGCAGTTGAGCTTTTCTACGTATATAAATAAATGTGACATGTTCTGTTAAGCAATGTGAGTACCTATCTGATTTACACACGGAGGTTTTTGTTTCTTTAATATTAAATTCTAGTGAATTATAAGTTTTTATCTTGAGATATCTTATCGTACTTCTCTCACAATGTGCACGGGGAATCAAGGTAGTTTCCCCAATGATTGTCAGCAAGCTATTTGCTCAATGGCGATTTCCTTGATCGCGAAATCAGGTTATCTGCAGTGAATATAATTTATATTCCTTATACTGCTTTCGTGCGTATTTTCGTTGTTAAAAATCATGATCCTACTCTAATGCCATATATCCTGAAGTTTTATCTTTGTTCAACCTTTTTTCTTTCTATTTTCCTTTTCGTGATGTAAAGTGAACTTCTATAGACACAAGAAACTTACAATTGTAGGAGGGGTAGTTCCTATTTTTTACAAACCAGAGACATCTACCTCACAAAATTCAACAGTTGTAAGAGTACTGGAGAGAATGATACCAATGCAGATCATTATATCTTCTGAACACTATCATATAGTTAGATTGGATTACTTTTCTTATCTACTTATAAACTTCCAGGTAGCAGCTAAAATTTTGCAAGATACAGCTTCTGGAGAAAACTACGTGTCAGATAAGGTGAAAATACTATCCATAATAAAGAAACTCCACAATGTCTACAAAGTAGAGACTAATATATCCTCTCACAGTTTGATGGGATAATGATAAATATGATTGACTCACCACATTTGTTTGCTTTGTTTTACTTGCAGTGGAGTGGGTCTAGGAGGTTGCGCGATGCTATTGTTCTTGGGTATCAATTGCAGAGGGTCCCTGGAAGAGACCTAAGCATCCCAAGTTGGTATACCAGAGCTGAAAATGAACTTGATGTTCATGTATTATCTCCTGCTGCTGAACCAATGTGAGTTCCTCCATGCGTATGTACTTGTAGCTAGCATTTTCTGATTTTCAAGGTGAAGTACATTAACTTACCTTGTCTTTTTCCCCATCCCTTGTTGCTTTTTATGCTAGAGAGACAGGCGACTTTGAGATTCTTCATGGGGATCTTTTGGGGCTTTCTGATACTATGGCTTTCTTGAAGAGCCTGTCTGCACTTGATGCCGCTGTTGACTCTGGAAACAACACCGCAAAGCTCTACAGGAGCGAGCAAAAAGCTGCTGCTGGTCTCTTTAATTGGGAGGTATTTATTTTTCAATTTCCCTGTTTAGTATGTCACTGTTGATACTTTGAAATTTCACAGAGATCCTTGCCTTTTTTATTTGGTAAATTCATAACTAGGTCTTTCATTCAATCGCTAAAGAGGTTGTTACATCATGGGGGTTCATAGAAGCGTTGTCAACGCATATCGTGACATAAACAAGTCAATGAAACCAAATTAAAAAATATAGAAAAGCAATTGATGAAGGGATTTTTCGAATAAGTCTTACATAATATAATCTCGTAAACGATAACACAAAAAATAAGTCTTAAGTCAACAAAACATCAATCATTACCTACATCTTCTTTACTAATCTAACCAAAGTAAAACAAATTCCTCATCGGTACCATATTTTCAAATTGGAATTCCACATCTACGGAGTATTTGACAAGTTTGCAGAGACTACCCCTTCTGAGGTGCATGCATTTCATATACTCCCTCTGTCCCAATCTCATCGTCTGGGCACAGGTTTTGAGAAAATGTGAGGTGGAATGGATAAAAGTAGGAAAGAGACTTTGAATAAAGTAGCTGTTGAATTTTGCTTCTTGATGAACCAAGATATTAGTCGAGTTCCATAAGTGAATGTTACTAGTGGCTTTGTAATGCTGTATAATTTCCTAAGTAGCAGTGATATGGGGCTTGTGAAGCCCTTGCCAAATTATTATTTGTTTTTCTGCACTACAGCGAGCTAAACACAAAAATTTAAGGGTTTTTATTTTTTAAGTACAAATTTGTCCACATTATTTCATCAAACCCGTCTACGTTGAATGTGTTTCAACTCAATACTAAATATATCATATACATACACTAATTGTATTGGGATGTAATAAAATAATCACAGATTCATAATTTATGGATAATTTGTTATGTCATTAGTCACAATTTTAAATGTAATCATTATTATTTTTTGGTACTTATGTCTAACAAATCTATTGTTTTTAGTAGCTCAAATTATACAAGAGTACTAGTTTTACCATGTTAATACATGGTAAATGTAGTTATTTCATTTTTTTAGGACTTTCGTAATAAATATTTATAGTTTTTTAGTACCTCGGATTATGGAGTACTAATTTTGCAGTACTAATTAGTGTGCCGTACTTATTTTATTAGTACTAATATCTAATTTTAGTATATAACTATTAATTAAAACTATTTTTAATATGTTTTTAAATGGGTTTGATGAAATACTAAATCAGTAGACGATTTAGATGAAATATTGTGTCATAATTTGTATCTAGAAGATACTCTTCCATTTCATTTTAGTGCAAAAAACAAATTTTTTGAATTTTTTGTTTAACAACTAACAAACCTTAAGTATATGATTTGCATTAATGTCCTTGAAATTTAAATTTGTTATTATTTCAACTCCTCAACTTTAAAAATTATAATTACATTTCTTACATTTATTAACTTTACCCAAATATGTTTTAAATTGCGATTAATAATCCCTAATTAACCATTAATTAACATCTTTTAATCTTTTCTTTTATTTGCCTCCTGAGCTTCCATGGACAGCTTCCAAGCTTCCGCCATGGAAGCTTAGATCTGGAGCTTCCATGGCGGAAGCTCATGGAAGCTCCTAATTTGATAGTTTAATTATTTTATTTAAAAAAAAAACATGATGGCCATATTCTTCCGCCATGGAAGAAGAGCTCCCTCTATGGCAGAAACTTAAGCTTCCTGCCATGGCGAAAGAAGCTTCCTGCCATGCATGGAAGCTCGGCAGGAAGCTGCTTCCGCCATGGTTCCAAATTTTGATAATTAAAAAAAGAATGCATGCGGGACGCTTGAGCTTGAGCTTCCATGGACACTTGAGTTTGAGCTTCCATGGAAACTTTACTAGAGGAATGATTTAAAAAAAAGTGATAGAAAGATTGAAGAAGAAGATTGGGGTAAGGAAGATGGAGAATTTTAGGGTCAATTCGATATAAATGAAAAGTTGTAAGGGTTTTAAATTGTATTTTAATCCATCTACTAAGGCCTTGTTTGGTTGCATATTAAGTTTTTGACTATTTGGACCAAAATGTAATTGTTTTGCAGCGTCGGTCACTTATCTGTAATTGTTAGTCTAACAAGGTTTTTTTTTGTGAGCGCGTCTTAAGAGCGTAGTTTTCTGTAATTTTCCCTACTCTATGTACAAAGTTTGGGTTACTAAGTACAGTAGAATTGTAATGGATCTCTGTTTTCTCTATAAGTGGATTTGGGTTCTGAGAAAGAACCAATTGGACTAGTTGAGGGATTACGCCACTCGGCCCTCAGAAACCACTATAAAAAGTGTTGTGCCTATTACTTTCTCACTTTACTTACAACAAGCTATTTTGTATTTTGTTTGCGCATTTATATTAAGCTTTCTGACCAAGTTTCGGTATCTGCACTTAATAAAGTCTATCGTGCTCTGAATCTAAGTATCAGAAGCTCACTTGGTTGTTGAGAATCAATTGTTAGATAACGAAAAGTTTTTAAGGGTTTTCACTAGGCCTGTACGTGGGCGGGTACGGGCGAATATTTACCAAATTGCTAACCGACCCGCTTACGGCGGGTTGACTAAATTATTACCCGCGGCGGGTATGTTTTTCATCTAACCGCCGCGGGTCGGGTGACGTTTGGTACGGGCGGATGGCGGGCGGTTTAACAAAATATTACATCGCAAAAAGTTAACAAAATAATTATGAAATAAGTCGAAATATTAATACTTATCCAAGATTCGAAATAATTATGACTCTTTAGTCTTTACTATATTTCTTTAGTTTACACTTTACAGTTTACAGTAGTACTACTAATTACTAATTACTCATAATTAGTAAGTTAAAGTAGTATAAGTAAGTAGTTTAAGTAGTATAACTATTAGTACTGTATAGTTCCTTGTATATAGTTATCATATAATTAGTATTAGATATTTAATTTACACTATAATTATTAATAAAAAAAATTTAAAAAACCCATTGGAGATGGCGGCTGGGTCGGGCGGGTTGCGGGTTGGCAACTGCCTAACCGCCACCCGCCCGCCTAAGGCGGGTATACCATTTTGTTAACCGGGCCGGTTTTTGCTAAAATTCTAACCGGCGGGTGCGGGTTAAATGCGGACGGATTGGCGGGCGGATTTTTTTAATGTACACCCCTAGTTTTCACTCCTCTCTACCCTTAAATCTTGTTGTCTAAGGGACCAACAAAAATTCACCAATATCAACCAAAAACCAACATAAGAAAACTAAACGCATTAAAAAAAACAGAAAACAAACATCACTGATCGAAAGACTCTGAAAGGCACTAGAAAATTTCAGACTAAAACACCAGCAATCCATTATCAAAACATTAATAATTTATGTCCAAACATCAACAATTCATTTTCAAACACCATCGATTATATGAAAATACACAAAACATCATTCCCACAAAAAAACACCTCCAAGTTAGGAAAATAACATTACCCATTAGTAGAACATTAAACAAAATCATATTCAAAAATCAACAATTCAATACCAAACATCAACAATCCATACTAAAATACTGTAGCAACTCATTCGAAGTAAGATAGAAAATCTATTAACATGTAACATCAATAATTTCACGCATAACATCACCTATTTATATCCAACATCAACAATTATGGCACCAAACATACAAATTGCGTATCCAATAAAAAATGAACAAAAAAAAAAGCTAACAGAAAACAAATCTTTCTGGATTGAATCTTTGTACGAGTTACGACGACAACATACAAGAAAGCAACAATTATGAACCGATCATACATAAATTAACACAAACCCTAACACAACCAAAACCGCAACACAAAAATAGTTTGAACAGATACTATAGCAAGCTACAAGATGCTTGAGGAGAGACGTGAGCAGGGAGGACAATAGCATGCATCAGCTCAGGCAAATCATCGATTAAAGTAGAAATTACGTGAAAACACCTTCAGCGACATTGTCTAACTGATTCGCTCCAACTTCAGTTCCAAAAAGGCCATCCGTTGCTCAAAGCAAACAAAAAAAACCATTTGACACTACAAGAAAACAGGAAAATAGTGACGCAAATAGTGACGACTTTATCGGTCGCTAAATAGCGACGAATCGCTCGAAAATAGCGACGGATAAAGTCGT
>JAYMSL010002971.1:0-13218 GCA_036897195.1 Plantago coronopus | reverse complement strand
AAAATAAAAGAATTAATTAAAATTAATTTTTGGTCTATACTACTACCTTATGGTAGTTCTATTTCTTTCTTTTAAGTAATAGACTAATAGTAGAATAGGAGATTAATATCTTTTATCTCTTAACTATATATATAAAATCAAACACAATAAATTAAAAGTAGTTGGAACGCCGTATTCTAATTTTGACCATTTTCTAATTTTGACTTTCCTTTATTTCTTCTCTTATACATCTCTTATTAATGTCTCTTACTATATAAAATTAAACAGTAAAAACATTAAAAGTAGTTGGGACACTATTTTCTAATTTTGACCATCCAATTAATTTTGACTTTTCATTATCTCTTCTCTTATATGATATCTCTCATTAATATCTATTACTATGTAAAATAAAACACATTAAAAGTAGTTTGACACCATTTTCTAATTTTGATCACCCAAGTAATTTTGACATTCCCTTATCTTTTATCTTAGTATATACTAGTAGGACACCATTTTTACTATCTAAAATCAAACACATTTGGGGTAACAATTTCCTAATGTCTTTACCATCCGATTGATTTTAACCATTTCCCTTCTTTCTTTCTTGATACTAATTTGATATAAATTGATAATATTGATAACCCCGAGTTTTAAGTTGATGTATTGATTATATACTTGGTAGTTGGTGCCTTCTTCTTTTTTGAACTTGAACACTTTGTATTTAAGGAAAAACAAAACAGAGAAATACAAATATTGAATTAATGTGGTTTAATGAGTTGGAGGAGAAGGTTTTGTTAACGTGGACTGCATTGATTTCTTGCTATGTATAGAGAGTAGTGGTTCATGGTTTGGTTGTAAGGATTGGCTTTGAGTCGTCTTATGTAGATCTTCAGAATGTGTTAATCCATTCATATTCAGTATGGAGTGATGTGCGCTGCACAAAGATTGTTCAAGACAGATTATGCCGTGTGAAGGAGTTAGGCCTGAGGAAAGGACTTTGTTAATTGTGATTTCACCTTATACCAAACTTTGTGGCGTCGACGGTGGTGGGTATAGTGGTGTCGGCCTAAGTGATGGAAGTAAAACTCAAAGATGGGGAATGAAGACAAGGTCTGAATTGGGGTTGTCGAGCAGAGGTCGAGCAGAGGTTGTAATGGGTTAGATTCAGGTCTGGATGTTGCATTAAGTCTTTAAGGTGTTGGTTTAGGTGATTTTCGGTTTGGATGTGAGGTTTAGATGAATCAGGTATTGTTGGTTCAGGTATCGAGTTGAGTCGTGGTGTCAGTATTGGGTTGTGGTTTGGTCATAGTGTCATGGTTCAGGTGTTGTTGAGCTGTAGGTGATGATTCAACTTTTAATTGTTGGTTTAGGTGATTTTGGATATGGAAATTCAGATAGGTTTTGGTTGTTAACTCTGATTGTTTGAATCACGGGTTAAGTCAGGTATTATTTCTCTCATCTTGTAAGGTTTCCGAGTATTTTTATGCTCTTTTTTAATTAATACAAAAGAAATTGTCATTAAAAAAATAATAATATAGTTTTCTTTCCTTTTCATCTTTCAACCAGACGTACGATAGTCGTAATTATTTTACTTTTCTTGAAAACCATCATATTGAAGATTAGCCTTCAATTCAACAAGTTAATCCAATTAATCCGTAGTAAAGCAATAGTTTTCGTGGAATAATAAATAGATGCAAAAGAATAATTTTCTTTGGCAGGAGTGAAAAAATAAATAAAGCAAAAGAGGTGTATCATAAGGTAGCACAGCTAAATGAGTTGCAAGTAGAAAGTTTGGAGTTCGAGTCTTGAAATGAGCAGATTTAGGATTACTTGATACTTTGTAATTTAGCGGAAAATTAAGCTTTCTGGGAAATGGTATAGCACTGTTTTCATTTCTATCGCTCCTTATTTACCCGGAAGATAAAGACAGCATATACCAACCATCTCAGAGATGCGTATACAATTTCCTACTGCAATAATTCGAAAACATTACAGCATTACTATAACTACTAACTCTCAACCTTCCTGATAGAGCTCATGAACTGACTAAACGGCTTCATCAGGGGAGAGTTGTAGAATAATTGAAGAATAGCTAAGCATGGGATACAGATTGCCATTCAGAAAATGGTCATACTGCCTTGTTGCAATCTCTCTGTCTGGTAGATCATCAGAGAGCACGTCGTATGGTGCTGGCTTACCTGTATCCACCACTGGTTCCCATCTGTAACCAGGACGCTCAGGTAAAGCGATGGTTACAGCTACATGGCTAGCATTAAAGGCAATGTATAGCTCTCCTTTCAGTGAGTCAATCTGTCAAGACACATCCGGGAATGGTAAAGTATGGAACGAATAAAAAAGAGAAACACAAGAAATAGCTAACAGATGGCAAACTGACAAGTGACAACATAGTTGGATTTCAGTGGATCTAAAACTGACAATTATGGAATGAAAAAGAAGCCATGTGTTATATGTTGCACCAATCTTTCGGAAGTAAAATTGGGTACTATGTGTGAAAATTAAGCATAACATGACGAATCCAAATCCCCCAGTTTTATAAGAGTTTATCCTGGGATGGGGGGACTAAATGAAGAATAGATAATGAAGGAAAAAGTAAGTGAATATGCGAGGACTGTAATGTTAGCCATCAGCTATTTTTGCATCTAAGAAGCAACAAACTGTTCAATTCAAGAGCATTCGGCAGCAAATGGGAAGAACGTGATCAATTTATATCATATTTAGTTAAGAGACTTGCCAATGTAAATGCAACAAATCGGCTTGTCTCAGACCAATCTGGTATCCCAGGAGCATGGCCATGCCATTGTAGCCGCTCTGCTGTTGGGAAGTCGTTTAACCCAAGTGATTCACATTCACTGGATATAAAAATTGCCGTGTTATCAATTCCATTAAGGAAAATAATGATGAATCGTTTGTTAAAGAATGTGATAATTGATACATACTTGCGGAACTTTGTCATGTGGCGACAAAATCTGAAGAAGTCTAGTGAGGCCTCCTCCATCTTATCCCACCGGAAGTAATTCATCTGCGTATGATAGCTTTTCATTTTCAGAAACAGAAAAGAAAGAGAGACGTAAATCAACAGGTATATCTGTAAAACATAGATGGGAGAAGGGAGGGGATTTTATATAAATAAACTGCAGGAATTACAAAATTGTCGTGGCAGTATGTGTTGTTGTTTCCTCCTTTTGTGTGGCCATACTCATCACCCATGTAGATCATTGGAACACCCTGAATTATAAAAAATAAAAAACATATACATAAAAGAAAGTAGAGGGAAAAAACACAGGGAATTTCAATCCAAGATTATTCTCTAGAGAGATGTGATCCACAGAGATATGAAATGATGATGACTGAAGATAGTCCCAAAATCATAACATTGGTTAAGACCGCATAATATGCTTGTTATACGAGGAACCAAAAAAGTATTAGATGAATACAACATGAACAATTTGGTAGTATGTTGATATAATCCGCGAAATCATGTGTTGATGGAGCCTAAGCTATGCTGTTTCATGGTAATCAACTTGGAGCCAAGAATAAATATATGAGAAGACTAAGAAAACATATTATCTTGCTAATGAAATCATGAGATGAAGAATAAAATGAGGAGCAAATAAAAGATCATGAGATACATCTTACTTGAGATACCATAAGACACAGGAAAAAGTTCCTCAGTTGACGTCTTCTCAATCGCTTCACGGAAAGACCAACAAATTCTCCCTCCTGTGACAGTATTGAAACAAGAAATTATGTCAACAGAATATTTCTGCACATACTACCGGAGAAGCATATACTCATAGAACTACATTTTGCTGAGCACAAACAAGCTTAAAAAAGTTATTAAGAAAAGTCTAAATCCACTTATGACGGTTACATCCTAATGAACGTTTCATCTAACTGACTTAAGGCCTAAGGATGGTATAACTGAAGGAGATACACATTGAATAAAAACTTATGTACAGAACGGCTGGGAGTACTCTCGTTACACTTTTGATGTAGTGATTGCTCCTGAAAGCAGAAGAATAAGATAACATAGTGCATTATAAAGGCAGGATAAGTAAAGCTTACTTGGCCACAATTCCAACTATTATTGTGATTCTCGCCATCATTGTTGTCTTCTCCATTAGCCAGATTATGCTTGTTATTGTACGTAACCAAATCAGCTAGGGTAAAGCCATCATGAGCACATATGAAGTTGATACTGTTCCAGGGTTTCCTTCCGCCTTCCTGATCCATTAGATGTGATTCAGTAGGGAAAACATTTCAAATGCAAGTAAGTTGAGTTTGTTAGCTCAATGTATCTTACAAAAAATAAAAAACTCAAACAAGAAAATAATTTTTATAGCAAATTATAGATGGAGTTTTACAAGTACGCATGATAATCACAAGTACACGTCTTTAAGCAAGATACCTGGTAGAGGTTTGGACTACCACATAGGCATTCAGCCAAAGCCCCAGAAAATCCATCTGTGCCCTTAAGAAACTGCCTCACAACATCGCGGTACTGAAATAGATTTTATAAAGCCCAATAGGAGTTATATGGTTGAGAAGAAGAAGAGAGAAAGAAATATAAGTAACCTGCAAAAGATCACAGAGAAACATCTTTGCCTCTTTGTTTAAAACTTTGCTATTTTAAAAGGTACGTACTAAAGAGACATGACTAACTCTTTACAGTCTTGGAAAGCCAGAAGGCCCAAAAGGAGTTCACAAAGTACTACTTATTGTTTAATAGTTCTCACCAGACAAAAGATACCCCTACAAAAGGCTACATGGAACAAGTTCAAATCTGGTGCCTGAAGGCCCAAAAGGAGCTCACAAAGTACTTATTGTTTTTATAGTTCTCACTAGACAAAATAGTGCATATTCATCAAAGATACCACTACAAAAGGCTACATGGAACAAGTTCAAATCTGGTGCCCACTGGCAGAAATCAGGAAAATTTATTAACAATAAATAACTCATAGGTAAAGATAATAGAAGACCCTACGTCATAGTGTGACCATATGATTTTAACAGGAAGTAGGCCAAAAGAGATAGTCACCGAAGTTATGTTATTGACATGAATTAATGATGCTGTTAGTTTCAGGAGGCTAGGAACTATTATCATCCACGTGGAGTTTATTGATAACCACGCACTGGATTTAGTGAGCATAGAGTCATGGACACATGAGAGATAGGAAGAAGAGTGCAGCTCCTTGGCATGCTTACCTTCCCATTCCACTCAGACCAGATACCAGAGTGGGGAAATGCGCCAACTTGATAGAGGCCTCCACAGTCCCAAGCTTCAGCTATAAGCTATCAATGAAAACAATATGAACAAGTGTCCTATGAATCTCAATTATAATTACCTCGATGCTAAGGGTCATTCTTTGGCTCTTTCTGAAAATTAAACAACATGCTAATGTAGTCCAAATAAATACTCCGTAAACAAGCTGGCATACCTTTACTCCACGGAGTACTGGGTCATTGCTAATCATGTCAATTAATGGCGGGGCACTAAGGGGACTCCCAGTTGTAACTGTCTCACCTTCAACTGTACTACCATATACATTTAGAGCATCCCAGAGACTGGATGCACCCAAAACAAAAGGAAGTACAGAATGAATTAGTGCCAGACATGTGAAGAAACAAAGCTATACCAGTGGAAAATAAACAGCTGACCTGCTACTTCTTGTCATGATAGAAGCAAGATCAAATCGAAAGCCATCTACATGCATCTCCGTTACCCAGTATCTGTCGAGGATCAGAACTAAGCAACAATAAATAAATATCAACTCTGTTTGCGGACACAAAGCAGCTGTATCTAATGTAACCAAGTACAGAGTAGAGTGAAGTTTGTCATAGATCAAATTATACAAGCATGTTTCCATTTAAAGAGATTTATCATATGGTATGCTAGAATAGTAGAATTCATCAGAATATTTGATACAGTTTTATCTTAAATAAAGCAAGTGTGGAGTGGCTTTGCAACATTAGGATATGGAAAATGCACGATACTCCTTGAGATTTAACAAATACAAACTGCTAACTATCCATTGGGTATATCATGTATCTAATAATTATACCTTAAGCAGTCCAGAATTAATTGTCGCACAACTGGATGATTGCAGTTGAAGGTGTTTCCACATCCTGAATAATTGTAGAACTCTCCCTGAAAAAAAAAGGAAAAAAGAAAGAGAATCAAGAATTCGGTCCGGAGTGCAATTAGCATTCATATAAGTGCATGCTTAAATCCAAAGCTTTTGTTTCACATATGTTAGAACAATCAGACGGGAGACCCTCCAAATTAGGCCTGTCTGAATTGGATTCTGAAGAAAGAGAAATGGAAGAAAACAAACGGGAAAAAATCTAGTTACGTACTATATTGTGTGTCCCTCACAAGACAAGTTGTGCAAATTTTATCTTTTTACCAACAAACGAGGTTATTGGTCAAAAGGCTTGCAGTTGCTATAATGTTGCCTGTGAGGCAACAGGAACAAGGCAAAGCGCTATTATTAATGAAATCATCAAACACATTCTTCACCACAAATTTCATTTATAGATGAAAGCTTGACATAATTGCATAAAAAGTTTGATCACTTTAATACACTTTATAAAATGAGATCAATTTGGAGGAGTTATAGAATACTTATTGAACAAGATTAAGGGGTGAGTTACGCACTTTTGAAATATTCTAATTAAATACTGAAATTCATCAGCTAAATATACTAATAGAGTGAACAAGTAATTGGAACTTGAGAACCAGGGAGAGTATTTGGGTGTAAAAATCAATATACTGATATCACTATTTGATAAAAAAAGAGGGATTAAAACTTATCAGGTGGTTCAACGGTATGGAGGAACTCTGAAGGAGTTGCAAGTAGGAGGTTTAGGAGGTCAAGTGTTTGATACCCATGGGGTGCAGATTTAGGTGTATGGTAAGAGGCTTAGGTGTATTGATAATAATTTCTAGTTTCAAAAAAAAAATTGATAAAAAGATGAATAATCTACAATGCTTGGCCTATATTTATACGCTAGCAGAACAACCTATACTTGGAAATAGAATTCAACTAGGAAAAGGTAATGGAATCAAAATAGATTCATATTAGATACTTAAACAGCAAAGGAAAAAACTGGGGATGTTGCAGACAGCCAAACATAATAGTGTTTCTGTTTTGCAGATAAAAGCACATAATGGACATCTAATAGCTCACAGTTGAAAGTGTTAAATGGCGCCAACTTTCTGCAAAGAATGAATGTAAAACTTGGATGGCATGCATATACCTTCGGTGCAACCATATAGAAGACACTATTGTCAAGACCTCTGAAAGATAATACAGGACCATTCTGATTTCCCTCAGCAGTATGATTGAACACGACATCCATAACTACCTACTTGATGAAACGGAAATTGTGAATGAGAACTCAATATTGATTTTCACATTACCAAATATAATCATATGCATTCCTCGTGTTTGAATTCCACTCACCTCAATTCCCCGTTTATGTGCTTCTCTAACTAGATACTTGAATTCATTAACTGCACCAATGCCATAATTATCAATACCAGAAGAGGAGTATCTTGCCATTGGTGAAAAGTAATTGATTGTTGAATAGCCCCAAAAATTCATCCTGAAAAACAAGAAAAGCTTCGTATCAGGGCAGTTAATAATTATAATCAAGTGAGCACTATTCTATCCATTTTGTGAAATGAACACTTTTTAATAAGATCTTATTTTCTTTTTAGTTATAATCTTGTCTATTTGCGGTCTATTATAAATGGAGAAATAGATGATGAAGGTTCTTAAAAACACCTAGATTATTTGGAACAGAGAGGAAGTGGATTTACTTGTAGTCTCCCAAGACGGAATTGTAGCTATAATACTCCAGCTCATTGAATTCATGACATGGCATTAGCTCAACACAGTTTATACCAAGTTGCTGCAGGGATGAACAGCAATACAGTATTAAATTACCGAACTGAGAGGTAACAAATAGCATAAAGCCACAATATCCCGTGGATGACTTTAAGCAAAAGGTGTTTTGTTGTACTTTACGTGGAACTCATCTAGAAGAGAACATCCTCAATTAAAAATGGTTGAAAACGTAGTTTTACAGGATGACTTTAAGCAAAAGGTATTTTGTTGTACTTTAAGTGGAACACATCTACAAGAGAACATCCTCAATTAAAAATGGTTGAAAACGTAGTTTTAACATTTATGCAATGACAGATTAGATCCATCAAAAATGAAATGCAGATTCAAAAGCTTCACACTCATAACCTTCACACTTTGTAGCAACCTCTCCATGCATATAAGTGACGTAGTTAATTTTTTTGGGATAATTATATACTTTTAAGATTAACAAAAGTTAAACTAGGCTTTAATATCTAGTTTGCGGGGATTTAGAATTCCACACCAGAACATCATAAAGCAAACTGTCGTAACAGCACCAGAGTTGGCAAATGATAGTAGAAATGATAATTTAAAATCATACCTTCAAGTAATCAAGTTTCTCAACCACACCACGGTAAGTTCCAGGAAATCTTGAGTTGCTTGATTCATGCCTTGTAAATCCACGAACATGCATTTCGTACACAACCAAATCTTTTTGCGGAATATTTAGTGGTAAATCTCCTTCCCAGTCAAACTGATACAGGAAGAACAGACATGATGTAACTGAGTCAAGATTTGTTTTATTTACCTTTCTGGGATAATACAAGTAAGGGATGTTGTTTGTTTTTGGGCTTCAACATCAAGGCCTCAGCTCAACCATCTATTACCTCATCGCCAGTCACAGGCAGCACACCCGCCATCTGGGGCCAGCAATTACCATTAGATCCTAAAGCACCATATATACCTCTGCTAACAACAGCCTGCGCTTCACCAATAAAATTTATGATGACTCATGTCTCGTGAACAAAATGAATGACTCAATGAACACAGGTAAATCTGTGAGCACTGACCTTAGCATATGGGTCAATTAATATTCGTGAAGGATCAAAGTACATTCCATCTTCTGGGGAGAAAGGCCCATCAAATCGATATCCATACACCAAATCACTGAAATCCCCTCTTAAAAACACATGCCAAACATCTCCAGTTTTATTCATAAGTGGATTTAGAGGTATTTCTTCTGTCACTGTTTTCTGCAGCAAATATTTAGAATATGAAAGTTAAAATAAGAAGTCCCTCTCTCTGTTCATATTAAAAATCAACACCATACCAAGCTGGGATAACTCAAGCTTCCACTAAGACATAGATCGTCTAAATTTCTAATTATCTTCAGTCTATTCATTCTTACTTCTAAATAACCATAAATTCCAGTCAATAACCATCCACCAAATACTCTTACCAAATTCCTGAAAAAAAAACCAGAAATCTCACACACACCGCCCTCGAAAACAAAATCAGATAACTCATAGATCACCATCACCTAATGAAATACTAGAGGAGCTTAAAATCACTCGCCCACGGCTCATCTCATCATCCTCACACAATTCCCACCACATTCACAAAACACACCAAAATGCAAAACCACTACAACACAAACAAAACAAAACAAAATCAATTCAAACAGAAAACCACCTCCTCCAATTCCGGAAGAGCGATCAAACACAGAGACGCAGCCGTCGCGTTACTCGAAAACACCGCAAAATTGACACCTCCATCCCTCGCAGTGGCACCAAACGGCGCCGGATTACCCACCAGCACCTCAAATCTCCTACGCTTCGTCGGAGGCTTATCAACCACCAAGGCGGTGTCCGCTTCACTCGCAGCAGCATCACAGGTGACAATCAACGGCGATACACCGCTTCCTGCACTGGCCCCCGATTTCGCCGCAACACGGGCGCTCAATTTACACTTCCGGTGCCTGTAATTGAATTTTGGAGCGTTGTGATTGGCGATTTTGGGAGTGCGCAACAATTGGAGCTCCATTATCGAGTGCGGTGGGAGGCACAATTGGTGAGTTTTAGGAAATTGTGAGGGTTTCGATGATCATTTTGGCATGGAATGGTAGATGTGTAGTGGAAGGTAGCTGAGAGTAGAGCTCAGGGGAGTGATCTGGACTCAGTGGTGCTCAGATATCATACACTGCTATCTCACTGCCTCCAAAACGTCTATTTCTCAACAAATCAGTTGGAGTGTGGAATGCAAAATTCCAAAATAAGTATAAAAAAAGTTTATAATTTAATTTTCTCTAATGTTGGAAAGGGAAGGGAAAAGTGAAGGAAATTTGAGATGCACGTTTTGTCATCTAATGTAGCTTACCCTCAATCTAATGTAGCTTATGCATACGGGTTAGATAATATGGAACGATTCTTAAATTTATGTACAAAATATACAAATAAACTCAGTCACATAGTGTCTCAGTTCAATAATATATATATGACATGTCCTTTTGAACACGACATAGATTTACGAGCTCCTAAGAACTCCATTGATACGGATAGAATGAAGAAATGGAGAAAAGTTTAGACGAAAGGGGAGGAATTTATAGATGAAAGATAATTCTTGGAGAGGAAGCTAAAACTACATTTCATTTCTTAATTCTGAAAATGAGTACAACTAGGGCTTATAAGCCGTAAGTTGAAAAGGGCTTGAATGAAATAGAACTAACTACAAGGACTCTAAAATAATTAATAAAACTTAGAGTCCTAATTTGCAAGATGTGACAATATATACCGTTCATAACCTTGTTCATAAAATCCGAACTCAAGGATCTATTCTTTGATTAGTATCTTCATATCATTTTGAACATGTGTTAAGTCAAGTAGACTCCTTTAAGCAAATACTTGAGCAAAAAAGGACTTCAGTACCATTCAAAAAAATTTATGACATTCAATAACATCGAAGTATTAAAATAGCATTTTTCGAGTTTGTGATTTTCACTCCTTTCGTGTAGATTTGTATGACCATTAAGAATTAGGTTTGGTAATAGTTTGTAATACTTTGTCGTTTCAAAAAGTATGGAGAAAGGTGGATTTTCTTTTTCTGAGGGGAAAATGAGCTCAAGAAATCCAAGTGAGAACATGTCATGATAGCTATTTGTTGACATTGTCATAGAGACAAAAAAGGAGGGTAAGATGAGATTTATAAAGTGGTATTTCGAAACTAGTAAATTAATTTGTCACCCGACGTACCCCAATATTGGTAACCTAATGCATAGGAAATTTTCAATATTGGCAACCTATAATGACTTTCCCAAAATATAGTGAGCGAGAAATGAATGTTTTATAAAACAATCTGACTTATTTCCATTGCAATCTAGCATTACATTTCACTGAACCAACATCCAATGTAAAGATATCACCAAATTTGTTTGAGATGAATTTTTTAGCCGTTCATGATGATTTCATTAATTTAATAGGGCAATTATTGCATAAACAGTTAATTGAATTTAATAAATCACTCAATCCAAGTCTCACCTAGTCATATTTATTATACATAATTAATCTTTACTGCATTTTTGCTCCATAAGAATAAGTACAAACACATTAATTATAAGATAGGCATAAAAATCAAAATCATTTACCAGTATCTATTTTTGACAAACATATCACATATTTAATTTATATATTGTTTATAGTTGTTTGTTTATATCTTTGTAGATATATCGTGTATTCAATATAGATTAACAGATACATAACTCGTGCATGTGTCAAAAGTTGTCCAAACCCATTGAACCAGAAAATATAAAGAGAGCATAAACAATAACACAAATCTAATACAATTTTCATAACATTCAATCATTCATCATCATCAATCATCAATAAAATCATAAGCACTATCTCATTCTTAATTATACTTGACTGAATACCAAATTAAAATGTCAAAATCACTAAAACTCCAATACTCGAATTAGAAAATAAAAACGCAAGTCGTCACGCTGAGCAAATGTCAAATCACCACTAAAACTCTGGTATTCAAGGATGTTAAAAAGGAAAAAGAAAAGAAAAGAAAGAAAAAGATAAAAGCTAATCCTTCCTCTCAAATTAGCCACCACTAAAACTCTGGCACTAAGAATGTTAAAAAGTAGAAAAGTAAAAAAAAGATCCTCTGAAATTAGAAAGAAAAGATATTTTTAGACCAATTTCAATTAGTGCGAAACCCTAGCTTCCGGATGGAGCGGAGAAAACGACGTCCCAACATTCTCTTTACAACTTGACTGATTCAAACCCATCTCACCGACAAGGCCTACAAATGCATTCAAGCCCAACCCACGATACCTCTCCTCATCCTCTTCCAGAAACTTCAAAACATCACTGAAAAAATCCGGTTCACAAGGAATAATTAACGGGCCGTCGATCTGGAACCCGAACTCCTCCTCTGTCTGGTGCAAAAGGTCTACAAAAACCGGTAGATTAAGAAATCGGGTAGGAATGACAAACCGGAGACGACCTGAACCAACGAGCACCGTCACAGAGCCTCGAGGAGTCCTGGGAGCCTGAGTATTAGAATCTGATAATTCTGAATCAGATGAGTGGTTGAGCGCGGTGAATTTGCGACGAGAGCTGCTTTTAGCTTTCCATTTCTGAACCACTTGTTTCAGCCGAACAATTTGGAAAATCATGTTCACCTTCTTGATGGCTGATGACATTTTCTTACTCTTCTTTCTCTCACAATAAAACAGAAAAATATGTGTTTTTTCAGTGAGAGAGAGAGAGAGAAAGAGTGAATGAGAATGAGGGTTATATAGGAGCCTGTGAGAGTGTTTGTCTGATATTCGGATACTGGTGTAAATATGAAAGCTATTTGATATTCATGTCTCTCTACAACACTTCAGTTTAATAGAAATTCTTTTGAATTACGGAATTACCCTCGAGTCCATATTTACCATATTATCCCTTATATTTTACCTTTATTTTAGTTTTAAGGATAATTGCGGATGGATACTGCAATTTTGGAAAGGGTGCATTGTAGTGCCAATCAATTTATTTGGAGCCTAGAGTGTTTAAATTTCTAAATCTATATGGGTTTCTTATGATAAACAGAATACAAGTATCACACTAAAGAAGATGAGTAGTACACAATTGGATCACATTTAAGTCATGTTCGATATACTAATTTATTCGACGAGGGATTAAAATTTGAAGTATAACTTGTTTAATATCATGAAGTGTAATCTTTGTTTTATGATAAACTGATGTGGATGGTGTAACACATAATCACATATAGCATATAGCATCCGCCAAAGTGTACAGGATTCGACAAATGACTTGCATCTCATTGAAAATTTATT
>JAYMSL010002970.1:0-13220 GCA_036897195.1 Plantago coronopus | reverse complement strand
ACAAATCCTTCACCATCACTCCAACAGATCTAGCCCAACTCAAGAAACTGGCCATGCAGGAAGATGTCCATAACATGATGAATCCCACTAAATTTGAACTGATAACAGCAATTATTTGGATTTCTTGGACTAAAGCCATGAAAGTTAACCCCAAAAAATCTACACAAATCATCACTGCTGTAGATGGTCGCCCTAAGTTCCAACCTTCCCTACCCGCGCCCTACTTCGGTAACGGCATCGTGTGGTCCTCTGCTCGGTCCACTGCTAGAGACCTTACTAGCAAACCATTCTCCTATGCTGTTCATGTAGTGCACGAAGCAATCCAAGAAGTCACGGAAGAGTACGTTTTGTCAACCATCGATTACCACGAAATGAAGCGAAGACCTCTAGAGAAAGAGAACACATTGTGGATCACCAAGTGGAGTAAGCTTCCGTTCTATGACGTGAAGTTTCCCTGGGGAGAGCCAGCACAGGTCGCACCAGCTTCGCTTGTGGATAACTTGGCGGTTTCGCTAGCAGAAGGTACTGATAATGAGAACTTGGTGGTGTCAATTAGCCTGCCTGCTGAGGCAATGGAGATATTTCAAGAGGGCATGGAATCAAAATTGAATTGAACATTTTTTCCCAAGTATTGGCTATGAGATGTGTAATATAACTATATATGTTATATGTTATGTATTTCATATTGTGTTCCAACAGTCAGTGGCTTTATTGTCTCTGTCTGTCTTCATTGGGTTTAAGAATTGTAATAATATATCCAATGTCCCTTAGGTTTGTATTTGTATGTCTAATAAATTATTATGAAGTTTTAAGTGATCAATAAATAAAAAATTTTCATGTATTCTATTTTTCTAACCTCCAACTATTCAAACTCATCATCATCAGACTCATCAGACTCTAACATATCAATATTCCACTCATAACTAATTATATCAGACTGTCATCTCCAACCCTTAGATCCAAAAAATATTTTTGAAAATAAATAAATATATATCTGAAAAATAATTAAAATAAAAAACGAAAATAGAAGACAGAAAAAAAAGTAAAAAAAGGGAAAAACCATTAACACAATTAAATAAAAAGGAAAAATGCCTATCAGACCGGTCTGGTAGTAGCAGATCTGTCTGCTAATTTGAGTCTGATCAGACCCCGCAGAACAACAGGTGAGTTTGATCAGACTATCAGACCCAACCCCTCAGACCCCATTGGAGATGGCCTAAGGGCTAAGTCGACATAAATTTTGATACGAGAAATTAAGTTTCTTGTATAAAATCGAGACACGAATATAAAACCACCACGAGAGAGGTTTTAAACACCAAACCTTATGACAAAGCTCTGTGTGTTTGGAAAAATCACTTTCATTTTACAACAACAAGAGAGATAATTCAGTATCAATCTCTTTTGTTTCTTTATATCAGGTATCTTTGCTTTGTTGATCCTCATGCCATCATATATAGATAGCGATATTTCTTTGTTGGCCATCTTAGTTTCTATCAGTATTTAACTATCCAATGATGCCAAATCTGCTACCAATTTGAAACAAAATAACAAGTTTATAATACAATTAAGAACTCAACGACTAAGTATAAAAGAACAACCAACATGTTATGTGTCATTCGAATAGAAACAAAGCCATTGCCATCGGCATAAACACCAAGCATATATTATACAGGACAAAACAGCATCTCCAAAACAACTCAATGTAAAGGTTTTGTAGTCTGTTCCTAACCTAGTAAGATACATTGTAAACAAACGGACCCGGTTCTTCATAATGGGTGACTATTTTCGCTCTTTACAAATTTATAATCGTTACTTCAGAAAATTGCTGAATTTTGTGATTGCCCTTCTAAGTTTGCATCTTGCAAGGGAAAAAAACCTCTGCACAGTCCTCTATATGCTAATGTCAACTATTTTAGATGGCATCACAAATGATTTTATACGAAATATTAATGTCTTTCGAACAAAAAATTATTTTTTACATTTATAAAAATCATTATAAGGTTATTATTTAAACACTTTGACTTGATTATCATACACTACATGTATATATCTAAATATTAGTCACATTTCTTTACTTTTGATTTGTTCAAAGTTCAAATACTGGACAGCCAAGTATTATGATACAGTCTAATCGCCTCCTTTTAAATCTATGTTCTTTTTAACTGAAAATTTTAAAACTGGACTGAACTAGATTAAAGTGAAGTATAAATTTCAACATACCAAACAGAAGTTAATAAATTGAATGGAATTTAATTTAAGTTAAAAAGAATTAATCCTAATACTTATAACCATAAATAAACATTGTAATAGGGCTAATTTCACTTAATTGATCATCAATCAGACACTAAAAGAACCCATGATTATGGATCTTTCCTTGCTATTAGTATTATTCCTATTGGTAGGCCTGCATTTAGGTGCTTACTAATATTCTGCCCCCATAACATAGAAGATCCTCCTTTGTTTCTACCTAGAAATGAACTTGTATTTAAGCATCACACATTGTTTACTTGTACATATAATCCAAGAAATTTAACAACTTTCTCTCACAAGCCAACTATGGTGTTTCTAGCCACAATTCCTGTTAATGACAGTTTATCTCTTACCAAGCACTCCATTAACCATGTCTTTCCCCCACACAATACCAGAACTTCTTGTGCCTATCCAAAGAACAGGGTTGTTTGCATCAAAGTTCAACCTAGCCATGCTGTAACATCTACACCAGCTCAAACAACAATCCATGTCCAAGAACAAGGTATCCCCTCAGCTGTCCCGCTATTCGATTTCGAAGAGTACATGGTTACAAAGGCAAAGAAAGTGAACAAGGCCTTAGATGAAGCAATTCCACTCCAGGATCCAATCAAGATCCATGAGGCCATGAGGTACTCTCTTCTAGCAGGCGGAAAACGGATTAGGCCAGTACTATGCTTAGCAGCATGCGAGCTAGTTGGCGGAAATGAGGCCCTTGCAATGCCAATGGCTTGCGCGGTTGAAATGGTCCATACCATGTCGTTGATCCACGATGATCTCCCTTGTATGGACGATGATGACCTACGCAGGGGCCGTCCCACCAACCACAAGGTGTATGGGGAAGAAACCGCGGTCCTAGCAGGAGACGCGTTACTTTCACTAGCTTTTGAGCATGTTGCAGCTCTGACAGAAAACGTCGAACCCCAAAGAGTGGTTGAGACTATAAGAGAGTTGGGGTCTGCGATCGGGGGTGACGGGCTAGTGGCAGGGCAAATTGTGGATTTGTGCAGTGAGGGGAAGGAAGTGAGTTTGGATGAGTTGGAGTACATTCATGTGCATAAGACGTCGAAGCTTCTAGAAGCTTCGGTCGTGTGTGGAGCAATCATGGGTGGTGCAGATAAAACTGAAGTTGAGAGATTGAGAAGGTATGCTAGATGCATTGGGCTACTTTTTCAAGTGGTGGATGATATCTTGGATGTTACGAAATCGTCTGAGGAGCTAGGAAAGACGGCTGGGAAAGATTTAGCGAGCGCTAAGGCCACGTATCCAAGGCTCATGGGGCTCGAGAAGGCGAGAGAGTTTGCTGGAGACTTGCTGGCCAGGGCAATGGAAGAGCTTAGCTACAGTGACCCATTGAAAGCTGCACCTCTGTATCATCTGGCAAACTATATTGCTTACCGCCAAAATTAAGCCATTTAAAAACTTTGTAACATTTCTATGTGTTACATAATAACATAATGTATCAAGGGAAGCGCGTCGATTGTAAATTTTGATAATCCGACATTGCTGTAACGCAGAACAACAATATTAGAGTCGACATTTGAAGTTCCAGGATTTTTTGAGTAAAGTATGCGAATTTTAGAGATTTAAAAGAACGACATATAAATGATCAAAATTTCATAGTTAAGTTGTAACTCTGACCCCAATATCACATTTCCCGCCTTCAATTCAAAAACTCCCATTCCCAAAATTCTGAACATGTACTCCGTCGCCACGCCACCAATAGCGCCACCACATCCGCCACCGGAAACATGCTCCCAGGGTCACCGCTCCACCCTCATCCTCCCGACAGCTGAGGGCGGATCGATCTGCCTCCTCTGCGTTTCGAACCTTCTCTCCAATCCCAAATCCCCTACAGTACACGTCTCCTACGCTCTCTCTCAGCTCTCTCAGGCCATCTCTCAGCCGCAATTCCTCCAATCTCTACTTACTTTCCACTCACATTTCCTGATTTCACCTCTTGTCACGGTGTTATCGAACTTAGACGACGAGCCAATTGCGAAACAGGTCGTTGATTTGATGGTAAAGCTCTGTGAGGCTTCGAATGGATGTGGAAATGCGGATGTATGTGCGGAGTTTGTTGCTAGGGTTTCGGAGTGGATTTCTACTGGATCGCTGGGCTGGAGTCGCCGCCAGTTTTACATGGTAAATTTAAGCGTAGTTTTGCTGTTTGACGATTCTGCTTTTTACTTGTTATTCATGAGTTATTGCTAGTTAATTGAATGATGCCACATATAACTAGATATGTTTGTTTTTAGATGTTTGCAGAAGGTTAGTTTCTAGGTACTACTCTGTACGAGCTTTGGTGTTTCTCGTAAGCAATGATGAGCTGCTGTTCATTTTCAGTCTCCGTGTCCTTATTCCTAAACATCATAGGCACTGAGTGATAGAAGGAAGATCTTAGTTATGTGATAGCATCAGAAATTATGCACGTATATGTACTACCGACTACGACTGTGAGCTGAAGCACAAAAGTTCATGGTTATTGTAGATCCACTTAGTTTAGTTTGGGATTAGTTAAGTTTTGCACGCCTGTTTTTAGCATTATTCATAAGGCATTAATCATTGCTAATTTGCTATGTATGGCTATGATCTTTGAATTTAAGGTTTGCAATGATATGCATTGCTCCAAAATGGCATCTGATGATACATGAGACCTTTGACACTTTGTGTGTTCTTGAATATTGGGATATACATGTTGATTCAGTGGGGGGCAATATAGTGTATTCTAATTATCTGTAATGTGCAAGTATGTCACCTAAAGGCGCGATATCAAATATGTCCAGAAAGAATAAGTATACACAACAATATGGAAAATCCTAACTCTATCTGAGTAGAGTTTTCTGAAGTTATTTGTGAATGTAATGCTTGAATTTTGTAGGCATTTTATAGTTGTAGATCATGCAACAGCATTGTTTACTCTAGAAGTTAATCTTGTTGTGGCTCCTAATAACACAACTATAAACCATGTTCACTGGCGTCGTGACTGATTCTATATACTGGTCTTTATAGACCTCGTTACTTCATTGCACTGAAGTGTTTAGGCCAAGTGCATGTTTCATGATTAATTTCTCATTATTCATGGCATCTCTAAGCATAAAATTTTACACTACCATCTGGCATCGCTAAGCTATGTATTAATCTCTTCCTTAACAAGGCCTTCATATTGCAAATACAGCTTCACTGCTTTGGTGCTCTCTTGGAGAGTCAGGAAAGTAATTGGTATGCGTGCATTAGAACGAAAGATTCCCTCATTGTCAACTTGGTTACCGGTCTTCAGTTGTCCAGGTGAATAGAGCTGAAGTAGTTGCAAATGATATCCTTTTATCCTATACTAGACAATATTAGTCTCTGAAGCATTTATGTAACTCTTAAATGCAGTGAAGAGATTCAAGGAGAGATTATGTATGTCCTGTACAAGTTATCCCTCCAGCAGTACAAATTTATGGATGATGGCCACGCGGATGTCTTATATGCTTACCGGCACAAGCTCTTGAGCTTATCTTTGGATGTCCTCATGAAAAGTCAAAGTGACGATGTTCGGCTGAACTGTTTAGGTGCGTTCTTGGTCCGGTACTGTTAACTTATCTTTGAACTCTATACGTTTAAGCGCTTACACTGAACACTACAATCACAAGTTATGCCTAACTTAAAATAGATAGTTTGAGCATTCACTGTCATGATTTAGTTGATGCTACTTTTGTTTTTCCTTTGTGCTAATTAGTCAGTGATAAAACTTTTATATCTGGCTTGCAGATTCCTCTGAAACTAAATGATTTACATAACAATTAATAGTATTATTATGTGAAATAGTATAACTTCTTATTATCTTTATTATTGACAGCATTTTTGACGGTGCTGGCTCGAAGAGGGTTCTTTCAGAATGTATATACCCATCATGTAGAGCACACAGATCCTTTTGAAGCTGGGAATTCAATGCAAATAACAGAGCAAGTAAGAGATTTGCCACTCACAAAAGTATTTGCTGAAGCTGTCAAAGGCCCACTTCTATCTTCAGACAGCCAAGTTCAGATTGCCACACTGGACTTGATTTTTCTGTATCTATCATCTGAAGGTGTCTCAGAGAAAGAACTCCAAGTATTTATCGAAGAGAATGTTGCAGATTATATCTATGAAGTTCTCAGATTGTCAGGTACACCATTCTTTAACTTGGCATGCCTCTTATTTTACAAAGCCACAGGTGTCCTTAGTGGTCTTGTTAGTTTCTGTTTATGCTAATCCCCACTGGTCAGTCATTTATTTAGAAAGATATTGTTTAGAGATTGAGTCTTTTCCCGTTTTCTGGTTCCTGTAAATACAGGATGCAAAGATCCAACTGTCAGCTCCTCAATTCAGGTCCTGGATGTTTTATCAACTGATGAGCAAGCTTTCACACAAAGGCTTGCAATGGGGTTCACTACTCTGATCCCTGTTCTGCATTATGTTGCTGGAATTCCTTTTCACCCAGTACAATCTCAAGTTTTGAAGCTTATATTTAATTGTGTTTCAAGTTGTCCTGGAATAGTGTCTGTCTCTAAAACTGAAGAAATAAGTGTTATCCTGTCTGCAATGTTCAAGAAACATTTGGATGGTGAGATTGGCATGCTTCCAGAGACATTCAATCTATCATGCTCAACATTTGTTGTGCTTATGAAATGTTCTTCTTCTCGTGGGAATTCAATTTTGGCAGCATCTGTTAAAGATGCATCGAGGTCGTGCTTTTCTACAATTTTAGGCAGTGATCATATGGACACTGATCAGATATTGCACTATCTTTATCTACTAAAGGAAGCATATGCATATGATCAAGACGATGACCTGGGCAGATCTTCTAGTGTCGAACTCAGATTTTCTATCCTAGAACTATGCGAAATACAAATTCTTCCTTGGTTTATGAAGGTCATCAATAAGATTGATGAAGAGGCTATGGTGTTGGGTGTGATTGAAATTTTCCATTCTATATTACTTCAGGATACGAATGACGAAGCAAAGAAATTTGCAGATAGTTTAGTTTCTTCTTCCTGGTTTAGTGTATTATTTGGCTGCTTGGGCATATTTCCTGCAGAAAAGATGAAATGGAGGGTATATCTGATCTTCAGTTCGATAGTCGATGTGCTTTTAGGAAATGATTCAGGGAAGCCCATTAGGGATGCTGCAATAGATTTGCCATCCGATCCCACTGATCTCCTATTCCTTTTAGGTCAGAAGGCCTCCCATAATCTTGAATTGGTCTGTAGTCAATCTGCTGTCCTGCTGCTATTGTACATCAGCTCTCTGTATGATGACAAGTAGGTAATTGTTTATATGTATGTAACTGCTTAATCTTTGATGCAAGTGAACTAATTATCTCATACTTCCCTTCAGGATTGCTGATGATAAGTTGGTTTTAGCTTCGTTGGAGCAGTTTGTTCT
Organism: Plantago coronopus; assembly: GCA_036897195.1. NCBI lineage: Eukaryota > Viridiplantae > Streptophyta > Magnoliopsida > Lamiales > Plantaginaceae > Plantago > Plantago coronopus. The sequence goes on along the minus strand of JAYMSL010002970.1, from coordinate 5,561 downwards.
ACTTAACAGTAGCGACTTTCACTGCAGAACAACTCATTCAGTGAGAATTGAATTACTTGTAAACCTATATGGCCATTACAGGGGATTTGCCAAGATGAGCTACCAAATTCCATACAGCGCAGAAGCCGAACGAATCTTATTCCACATATTGGCTGAATATAATTGGGATTCTCTTTCGACGAGAATTCATCCAATATCACTTAAATGGTTGTTCCAACAAGAGAAACTCTGCAAGCCATTGTCTGAACAGATGTTAAATATCTGCAGATCCAACAGCTCGAATGATACCCCCCTTTCTTGTCTTGGTTATAAGATGACCCAGGTGGTTGGTTTAGATGCATTTGCTGAATTAATTGCATCAGGAGACAACCTTGTAGCCATGATATTTGTGCGCTTATTGGGAGATCTTGTCGAAAATGATAGCCAAAATGAGGATAATATCTCTGTAGTAACGGCACTGAGAAAAATAGTTGAAATTGCGCCAGTTACGTCGGACCAGTTCTGCATACATGGGGTAGATGCTGTCCTGCAAACCATTTATGATCATTCAAGATACTGTGTCCCTGAATTGCTCGCATCCACTTCTGATCTAGTACTTGGCATTTTGAAAGCGGCACAGCCAGAGTCAATCTCTAATAATGAAGCTTGGACAGGGATGACTATGAAGGTATAACCCTCCCCTCCCCTCTCCCCTCCTTTTGCTATTCCCCTCCCTCCTTGAAACCTCAACCAGTCTCTTTGGCTTATTTTGTAGTTATTGGACTATTTGCTCCCCTCTATGGCTTCAGATGGACAGACAGGTGAGGTTATCACAATAATTGCCATTCTCTGTCTGATTCTACACCATTCTACAAGTCAAGCACTAATAGAAGCTTCAAAAACCATACTTTTGAGTGCTCGTCTGGTCTCCACAATTAATATGATAATCTCTGAAGCATGTTCAAAGGGACCTGCTCTGTTTGACCATGACGAGGGAACTAGAACAGGAGAGATTCTCTTATTCGTGCTTTTCTTGCTGTTTTTCTCCTTAAGAAGGTAAATTTTACACACCTTACTATTTTTTCATTCAGAGTCTCAGTACTGCTTCTAGTATGTAAATGTTAAAGTTGCATAAGTTACCTAGAAGAGAAAGCCACCAACCGGTTAAGTATGTCTAATATCCAGTCACACAACTCGTCAGCATCTCTAAAATGGTTCCATTCTTATAGGGGAATTGGAGCTTTCCTGCTCCTATCAATGTTCATTTTCGCACTATGTTAAGAAAAATCAGTGTTTTGCTGAGCAAAAATTCCTGTTTATATGTACTTTAAAATATACAGTTACCATATTCCACTGCTCAGAAAACAAAATATCATCTCTGATAAAATGATATTATTGGTTTGCAGTATAAGAGCTATTCTACCAGGAGCACTAGACTTCCAACTTCTGCTTTACGAGAGTCATAATGAAATGCATCCGTTAGCCTATGTTAGCATTCAGTGCCCTCAACTGTGCAGGTTGATGTATTTTGGATGCCCTAAGATCAAATTAATTGCTTCATTCTGCCTAGTGGAACTGTTTGGTGGAATAGCCAATTGCTATAAAAGTAAAAGGCAAGCTGAACTTAATGTAAGAGCAGGATCCATGCTGTCCCTCTCGGCTATACTAGAAGGCTTTATATTTTTCAGTGACATCCGAGTGTCACTGAACTGTTCTCGATGTCTGTCCACCCTCATGATATGGGAAGAGCTGGAATCTGAATCTACTTCTGAGAGAAACAACTGGGGCAGACTGATAGTAGAGGAGCTGGTGATGTATTTGTCAACTCCAAGTTTGACATCGAATCTGTTTGCAATACATCACAAGCCTGCAATTAATGTTACCGTTGCTTTGCTAAGACTGAGCAAAGTACCTCCTTGGACGGCCAGGGTTTTTGACGATTCTTCTGTTTCTAGTATTATTAAGAACATATCATCTCGCAATATCAGCACCGAACTAGTGCTTTTGTTTCGAGAGCTTCTGAAATGTGGCTACTTGAGCTCTTCACATATTACAAGTCTGAATCAAATCTTCCAGGTATAATACTGCATCCCTTTGTAGTTGCATAATTTGTAGCTGGTTCATAACTGAGGTTAAATTCTGTTAGAAAAGTAAGCAAAAGAATAAGGAATCAAGATCTTTCTGGTAGTATAAAATGTGGCCTTAATATATGCAATGTCTATCAGGCGTGCCGGAGACAGATGTACACGGATGAAGTTAACAATACTGGCGGAGAAGTTAAACAAGATGACGTGGGTTCTGTAGGGAAGGTTGGTGCTTTTCTTTTCAGCCTCGTGCAATCCCAGTTCTATCCTGAAGAGGGCTTTAGGAGATCCAAGAGTTGGAAGAAGGAACTACTGGATGAAATAGAGTTATTCACCAAGTGTGTTATGGAAGAGGATGAAGCCTAAGTATATCCTTGAAATACTAGCAGGTTCTACATAGCTTTTCGACTAAATTACAGAAGGTTTGTTACCACTTACCACGAAAACAATCTTACTGCTTCTTTAGATGTAGATCCATAGTTCATGTTTTGGAGTATATCTATATCCCTAAATCATCTAAGCACCCGTAGATTTGGAATATCGCAAGAACTCTTACAGTCGCCTTGTATCGTTTGCTCAATTTTAAAGTCCAGCACATACCATATAGGCAGAAAACACATTAATCCGGGTACATTAATGATCTATGGCCCTGTGTTCTACAATGTCTCATATCTATAGCTTTCAATATCAATATCTAAAAGGACTTCTAAATATTAGGTATCAATTGTAAATGAGAAGAAATGCTCAACATAGAAATCAAGAACTCTTTGTATTAATTACCAAACTTTACACCTCAATCAGTATTCAGTACCTTTCTTAAGCAACTAACTTCAAGTTATAAAATAAAAGGAATGAAATAAGATTGCAGAAGATGCTTCTCTGTTCTCTCCTAAGTACTAGTCTAACAAGAGCAATGTACACTATTCATCTTCTCATGGCTTTCCAAGAGAATTCTCAAGGAGCAGCCTCAAACGCTTACCCAACACATCGAACTCCGCTATCCTCTGCTTCTGCCAACGTACATGAAAGCTCTCCACCTCAACACTCAACCTTTCGCCATAAGCAATCCGATGTTCTATCCTCTTCCTCCTGACATCCTCAAAACTCTCCTCGAACACCCCCATCACCGCCTTTGCCGCAATGTCACCTACGGCGACTCCCCTCGACTTCCCCTCGTCAACCCCATCCCTAACATTATCAACCATGGCAATGTCACCCTCTTCAAGCTCCACATTCACCTCACTCAACTTAACTTCATGATCCTTTCTTTCACCAGAACCACGACCAATCACAACCCCTCCTGTAATCCCTTCACCATGGATCACAATCTCATCATTCAAGCAATCCAATTCCAGCCTAACATCATCCTCATCTTCATCAAACCCACCATTCCCAACATTCTCCTGCTCATCAAACTCCAAACCACCCGAAGCAATCGCAGGAATCGTAGGCGAAAAATCCACCTTAATCCCAACCAAACCCGACTTACCGCCCTTTTCCCCTCCTCCACCACCACTACTACTACACCTACTAACACCAAACCCTCCCACATTCCTAGCTCCATTAAACGGCGACGTGGCAGCATAATCAGGATGCCACAGCTGCTTCGAAAGGTCGAAAAGCGCGCGATCGTGAATCGACAGCTGAGAACGATCCAAACCCTTCGCCAACCGGGTCGAAATTACCCGAAACTTCTTCCGAAGCCTCCGTAGCTTCTCGGAGAGCTGTGATTTCGTGTACGGCTGCGACATGGTGTTGGAAAACCGACTGTAGAAGATCCCCAGATCACGGGGGAAAGACAAATTGTTGGAACTGCAATCGAGGAGGCCTTGCAGGAAGCGGATCTCGTCGGGTTCGGTCCATATCCGGTGGAATTTCAACGGAGGTGGTGGTACAGAGTCGGATTGCTGGTTTGGGTCGGGTGTTTTTCGTTTAATTGGGAGTTTTGAAGCGGAGTGGTGACCTGCTGGGTCCATGGAAGGAATAATAGTATATGAATGGAAACAAAGGGGCTAGGGTTCAGGCTCAGCAGCACATAACGACATGAGAGTGGCTCAAGGTGAACCAGAATTGATTGAGCTGAAAAAAACAAAACAAATTAACAGAAGACTGTTGCTAAATTTTTTTCTGCTGGAGATTAATTTGCAGGGCTATTGGGTTTGTTAGGAGACTTTTAGGTGAAGATTAGGAGCTGTTATGGTGACCTTCGTTTCGGGTATGAATTTGTTTGTTTACTTGTTCTTCATGCGTGCTATTCTAGAGTTTGCTATATTTAGAAAACTTTTAGTAATTGTGATTTGTAAGTTGTGACACTATAATTCAATAACTTTTTTCATACGGTTCTGGATCATATGAGATTAAAACATTACAAGTTAAGCTAAATATGTGTTGATGGTGATCCAATTCAGATTGGTAATAATACCTTGTATCGCAAAAGTGTGTATTATAAATTTATAATGGGATAAATGGGGTATTTTACTAACTTATTCGAAAAGTGTATTATAAATTTATAATGGGGACATAGGGTATTTTACTAACTCATTCGATTCAATTATGTAAAAGTTTGTTTTTTTCTTATAAACTGAAAGGAAATAAAGTTTAACAAACCCGGGAAGTAGCTAAAAAAAACATTTTTCAAAACGGTTGTTGGCTCAAATGATAAGGGAATTAAGATATAACCAAGATCTTGAGTTCGAACCTTGTGGATGTACAAAACACTGTTGGGAGAGTTGGCCCTCGAAAATGAACAGTCGATGCTCAGCTAAATTAGTCGCATAAACGAACAACAGTGAGAAACTAAAACAAAAAAGGTGTCTCTCCCAAAAATTTTACAACTCATTATTTGTAATTATGAGGAATCAAATTGTTGATGATGCACTACTCAAACTTTTCCCAAGAATTATGCTCGTTTATCTAATGAGGTAGAGCTGACTCGATAAGGTTCATTAAAGTTTAATAACTTTATATTTATTTATACGTATTTTCAATGTTTTAATTAGATAAGTCTCATTAGGGTCTCGATAAGGCTCGTTTTTATTTCGGGTCCGAGCCAAGCTCGAGCTTGTTACAAGTTGCCTGAGTTCGATCCTAGATGTTTGCTCGTTTATGTTAATGAGTCGTGCTCATGCTCGACTCGATAAACAACACTAATGGAGAGTAACAACAAAGGTGTTAATGTGATAGTTACGTTAATTATCCCATTAGAAAACCAATCTTAGACAATTTTTGCTTATGAACTCAAGTTATGGGTTGATCCATATTTCTCTAGCAAAATTCACAATTAAAGTCCAGACATATGGATATACTGGCCCAACACTTCAAATTCGAATTACAAAATATTAGTACATCATTAATTTGAGAGTTTATTGCCAAAATAGCCTCCTGTAAAAACGTATTTGTCAAAATAGCCTTATTCAAAATATTATTGCCAAAGTAACCTTTTATATGCCACATGAGATTTGACATGGATTATATGTTTATTTTTATTTATGTTTCCTA
>JAYMSL010002969.1:0-13223 GCA_036897195.1 Plantago coronopus | reverse complement strand
GCCTCATTGTAATTTATTTGGACCTAATAATAATGGGTTTATGAGAAAGGGTTTTAGAGTAATATGATGGGTCATTTTGGGTCTAATAGGAATTTTCCCCAAATTGAAACCATTCATTGATTTTTACTTTCACGGTTTAACACTTAAAAACAATGTAGCTTCTAGAATTACATTAACCAAGTCAATAATTGACATTGATAAGGAATACTGAATGATTGAGAAACTAAGGCTCTATCAACTTAATTTCGAAATTTTAGTCGTTTACAATTCAGTTTAGTTCGGATTCACTTATTCATTTCATTATAGAAATTATCAGGTGAATTGAACGAATTTCAATCAAAATGTCAAATTAAAGTTGTACATCGATGTCATCGATCAAATTCCTTAATTTGTCATCGAAGGAATAATCATTTATGTCACCCTCGCCTTTACAAATGTACTGTAATTTGGTGAGCTGCACTGTAAATTTAAGAGTTATGGGAGCATGACATGATGTTTACTTAATACCTTAATCTTTGTAAAGAAAAAGATATGAGACAATACCACAAATCCTGCTTTTCACAAGTGACATACACATATATATACCAAACCAGATCACTCTCAACTGTTTCTTTTCCTCAATGTACAAAATACAAATCAAAACTCAAGGATTCGAGACGATGCCCCATATCTGTACTGCGAAATGCAAATGATAAACCAAACCAAGAAAATAAGAAAAACCAAATCAATTCTCAGTGTTCCTTCTCGAAAACTCAGGAATCAAACAACACTCATGCCTTCACTTGATGCAATTAGTCAGAGGTAGACGATGCCCCATATCTGTACTGTGAATGAACATTCCAAGAAACTGGTGCAGTACTACTGTACTAGTATTGTAGATATTTGATACATCTGATACATTCGATATAAATAAGTTCATAAACGAAAGACTCGTGTAATATATGAGCCTAATATATCTCTAGGAAAATACATACTCAAGAAATATCAGCATATGATGATCATGACATGTATGCTTTCCTTTGAAGTATCTAAAAGTTTCTTTCTGCTTTTAGGTAAACTGGAGCATATTGCTTCATCTTCTGCCAAACATAATTGCTTACACAGGACTTGCAATTTACTCTGCCACATGGTATATGGGTCACACTCATAAAAACTACTACCAACACAAGAATATTTACAACATACTTTCTCATCTAAAAATATTCCAAACCTCATATAGAAACACCGAAGAAATGGCATGTTTCGAAAGGGCATCACCTGCACTCAAGGAAGTTCTTCTCAGAATACAAAGGTATCAACAGCCTGCTATTTTATGGTTTTGTTTAGTGTACTATTATGGGCGCATATCAAAGCTCATGTAAAGTTCTGTATCGAATTTCATGGAAGTGTTTAAGCTGCACTTTGAAATCTCAAATTTCTATTGAAGCTGCCCATTAGACATTATTAAGCCACACATTAAGGACTAGGCATACAATAGGAGATACAAAATGCTCAGGACCCCCTCAAAAATAAATCAGGAACATAATGTCATGCACTGTAAGACCAAGAATGTGTTATGCTGAAGTTCACTACAGTAATCTACATGCTAGCATAGGCATTAGTTGTTTGTGGATAAGAAACTGCATGCCTAGTCGACTAGCATTTCTAGTTGAGCAACTGTCTATTTCTTGCATTGTTTAATTATAGGAGATATAGTATAAGGAGCCCTCAGGCATCGCGCCTCAAGGAACTTCTTGAGAGTAGAAAACTGGCAACTCTGAATTTCACCTAGTGTTTACTCGTACAGAACTAGTAGTGAAACGCAAGTGGTTTCTCTGCTAGGTGTATATACTGAGTGCATCTTTCACCATGACAAAGTGCACGTTTATAATTTCAGCCTGACATCTTGTATATATGTTGATGCAGAGCAGAGAGGCCAATGGAAATTGATCAAACTATGTATGAATTTGGATCCGTACACTACAATGTTCAGGTAAACAGGAAATATAGAGCAGGGTGGATGAGTACAGTTTCAAGATTCTAGTTCTTTTATTCATACCCATAGGATATATTTCACATAAATATGTGGAGAAAGTCAAAGCCAAGCTAATGCTGATCAATATTTAACAAATTAATAGTTGAACTAAACTTTCTTATGTGCATGACTTTTCGTGACCAACAGTGTTCAGCATCAGATCCACTCTATACTTATTTATCGATATCAACGCCTCTACTGTCTCAAGGATCCCAATTATTATCAGAGCTTCCTGCACAAACTTTAGCGATGGTGAAGGGAATTTGCCCTGAAGTTATTGACATTACTGGACCTCCAAAAGAAGGGTATCAGCTGACAGTGAAGCTAAATCTTGCCAGAATTCCTCGCAAAAAAGGTTAGTAGTTTGAGAGCTTTTGCATGTTTCTCAGAATGTTGGTGTAGGTTTCTAGTCAATGTGTAAGGCGAGTGCTACAAACAATAGATCATACAATGTTCTAAGTGAACCGTGCTGCAGTGCATTCTTAAATAAGCTGCATGAAACTAATGACGACAAACTTCTTTACTGACCTAAAATTAAATAAGGGGGTATTCAAACAAAAAAAATGACGATTTAAAAGTACAAAGATTATTTGAGATAATAGTCAACATTTTATTTGCACCCATTCATCAAATAGACAAAGCAAGATAACATAGAGAGAAAAATACCTCTCGGGAAACAAGCCCCTTGTAAACAGAGTGTCCCAGAACTTGTAGCAGCATAGATTGAAGTCCAGCAGTCATTCTGATATATCATCTAGTCTGTGATCATTACAGTTCAAATATATACTATTCAGGAAGTTAGATAAGCCTTGAAATTTTGCTGGCGTGTGGTTTTACAGTTTCAACCAAGGTGATCACAGAAATTGCTTCAGTCCAAGCTGTGATACTGAGCTCTCAGCTGACAGACATTTTGAGGAATGTTAATTCTGAGGAAGTTTCTCCGGGGATGTACAAACCAATCAAGCTTATATATCATCCAAGGGAACCATTCTTTGTTATCAAACAGGTAATATTATGTTCTCTCCAAGCATAGATTGTACCTACTTATGTTAGAAATAAATGAATAAATAAATAAAAAAGGAAAGAGGAGAAAAACCAATTCATTCAGCAATCACTAAGGTATTACTGTTGTGATCTATACTTACTCCCAAAAGTATTTAAATGCTCTAAATAATCATTTGGCATATTGACAGCCAGCAACCATTACTGCAGTATTTCCCATGCGCTTCAAGGAAAACACAGATGTGATTATTGCAACAGCATTCTTCCAGGTAAAGAAAAGAAAGGAAAAGGTTCCATTTATCATCTATATGCACATTCTGAACACAATTCTTTTAGGAACTAATGGATGTTGGGAGCTCTCAGGAGTACAGTAAAGCACCTCAGTGCAATTGGTCCCCTATTCCACCTCCAGAACTAAGAGGAGAGCCCATTGAGGACCTGAGTACTAACGGTGGATTTGTTTCTTTTGGTAATATAACACTAAACTATAATGCAGCATCCCAAATAGACTATATATATGCATCAATAGGTTTAGAAAAGGCAGAAAAACACATACTGAGTTTAACATGTCCACTTCCTGACCCCTTTGCTAAACATTGTCAAACATCTGTTGCCATATATCACTTCCAGATATTACTTCCCGTCACGTGGAGGGCAAGAAACTAGACAAGATTGTTTGGAATCTACTGAATTTCTATGCACTCGTTAAAGAGCATGTGAAGGTAAAGAGTCTTATCGAGAAATGAATGCTTGCTTTCTTGATTCATGAGGCTAAACTGAATGTTAAACAGAGTACAAGAAGCTTCATACAGAGACGGATGAGAACACGCCTGGAAAACTTAGTTCAGGTGATAATATATACATCTAAATTTATTGAAACATAGGATCACAACGAAGCGCAGCTCAGTTGGTAAGATGTTTTACTCCAACCAATAGGTTGGGCGTTCGAGTCACCTTTGCCGTTTCATAAAAAAAAGAAAAGAAAAAAAAGAGTACAACATGGTTACCAAAAGTTATACTTACTGATCTAGTCACTGGAGTCACACTTTCGCAAGCTAAGTATCTAACAACTAATTCTACTTGTACTGTGTTATAGCTCCTGCAACATCATGAGGAAATTGAGGAAGATCAGCAGATTAAGAAGAAAGTCAAAGGTATACTTTAATTTCATATCTTCAAACTTTCAAAAGACCAAAACTCATGGTAAGAGATAATATACTAAAAAATTTCTCTATGTCAATTGTATCATCCTAGTCTCTAATCTCCATGCTGACGTAAAAATACTGTGGTGCAGAATCTAAAGGAGTCAGAAAATGGATACGTCTCTCAAAATCCAAACTTGTCAAAAGGAAGTACGACTTAGTGAACAGAATTAAGAAGATTAGGTCCAGAATCAAAATCCACTGTTTCAGCCGTTTTCGGAGACGATGGCTGAAGATACCTAAATTTTCTTCAGTGACAGGGTATAAGAGATTGGATTAGGTATTATGCATCTATTCATCTACAAGAAATACACTGAACAAGTACACTCCACATCAAGGGCATGTTCTTTCTAGTTGAAACATTATTTATAACAGGTAGCATCCTTGTACATACTCAACTATTCAGATACAAAAATATAAATGGTAAAATTTATTTCCTTGGAGCACATGTGAAACAAGTTGATGGCACCTTGTCTGACATTTATTTCTCATTCAAATTCTAAATACTTGAAGAAATAAGAGCTGAAAGCTCAACACACAAAACAATACACCAGATAGTATTATTGCAGCCATTACTAAAGCAGTGAGATCATTAATGTTTGCAGCAAAGGAGAAATTGAAATACCAAGATAAGCTTCATTTGAAGACATCACAGAATGAAAGAGCTCTAAGATAGCGTTAATGTACAAGCATAATGTGACAAACTTTTTGTCCTTCAGTCTCAAATTCCTCACTCTGATAATTATCTGCAAACCTGATATTTATGCACTTATTTAGAGGAACCTTTAAGTTTGAATTATATCATTTTCAGTACACAACCACTACACAATATCCCAAACAGCAAACACATGTCGAATAAAAGTATAAAACGTTGTAACTCAAGTTATCAACCAACATTAAGAACAGAATGAGCATTTTCTCATCGCCGAAACATTAGAATTTTAATCTCCCTGTATTCTTCTAAGAAACTTAACAACTAGCCCACATACAATCAGCAACTCGGTACAACTTCAACAAGTTCAACAGAAAAAACATCTGAAGTCACGCTGACATGCTGAAGCATGTTCTACTATTTCCAGAACTTTCAATTCATATAAAAAAATGAAATCATCATTGTTATACTAGCCATGTATAGAAAGAAAGGGGCAAAGAAACTGTATTTCATCTACTCAATGATATGGTGTCAAAAGATAAAATAATCTACCTTACTATGAAAGGATCTCTTTATGAACTTACGATGCTCAAATATCAAAATAAAACCAAAACCTCCTATTCCAACTCGAGATCAGGAAGTGGATGCATCAGCATGCCTTGCGAATGTGATCCTAGCTCAGCCAACAAAGGCCCACTCCCCTCCCCACACCTCAAGCTCCTATTAGAATGCAGCATCCCAAACAACACCAAGCTTACAAGCATCACCACTACAACATGCACAATGAACAATAAATTCATCAACACAGCCGCTCTCCACTTATCATCATCAAGCTGGCAAGTGATATCCACCCCTGCTCTACCCAAACTCAACCACGAAATCTTTTCACACCCTTTCAAACCAAATGCATCAGTATACAACGTCAACCCCACCTGCATCACCCAGGTCCCCTTCAAAACAATCCCCGAACACAACATAAACTCCGCGAAAAATGCAGATGGCCTAACTGACAAGTACAAGCAACATGCCCCACAGAAAATCGCCAAACCACAAAAAACACCATACATACCTCCAGCAACACCTACAATACCCCTCCCTGACAAGTAAAACTCGATCAAGAACGCAATTCCGGCAAACACAAAAACCAAATTTTCAGGTACAGTAGAAAGATCGAAACTTTGCTTAAGAAGGATGAAAACCAAGAGCACCCAGAAGAGAAAAATGACGAAAGACTGCTGCAGAAACGAGAATCGGAATGTGGGGTGGCCGGAAAATGCAAAAAAGAGGAATACAAGAGATAAATAGGAAATTGGGAGGGCTATTAACATTGAGTATATATCGAGATTCTTCCATTTGGGTTCGGAGAAGTACCAAATTCTTGCTCGGTAGAGAGATGGGTTCTTGACATAGAGAGAAATGGAGCAGAGTAGGCGGCGGATGCCCAGGGGACAGAGGAAGAGGGAGGCTGTGAAATGGGTGGCTAAAGATGCCATCTTTTGTGAAGAATCGGAAGTGGTGATGATCGAAGACAGTTAGTGATCAAATACAGTCATACAGACATACAGTGGAGTGATGGAGGTGAAATGGGTGACAAAAGATGCCATCTTTTGGGTGTTATGTTGAAGAAGAAGAAGAAGGAGTTGACTGAGATTTCATGCGCCGGCGATCATGGGCTGAGCTTTGATTTCGTGAGCTATAGCTGACAACTGATACACATATATTAGGGACCAAATGACAATTTTCCGAAATTCTAGCTAAGGCTGGTAATGATGCATAGATCAGGGACCGTATAACAATTTTCTCAAAATTCTAGTACTCCTACAAATTCTCATACTCCATCTTTCCCGCAATAGTGCGCGCACCATTTTAACTATATTCGTGATCTATAGTAAAAGTTTTAACAAAATATATTATAAAAGTTTGATTTTAATTTTTAATTTTTACTTCAAAGTAATTTGTAGTCAAAATAAAAGACGGTAAGTAACGATTCAATCCATTAATCAATCGAGACCCAACTCTTTAGGCCAAGGCGATTATACATGGCATGAACCACATGTGTCGATTCATTAATCAATCGAGACCCAACCCTTTGAGCCGAGACATTTATACATCACATAAACCACATGTGTCGGTCCATTAATCAATCGAGACCCAACCCTTCGGGCCGAGGCGGTTATACATGACATGAACCACATGTGTCGCTGGTATGATATTGTCTGGTTTGAACTGAGTCCAAACGGATTTGCTTTTAAATTATCCAAAAAGAATCATATGAGAGTGTGGGTTGCTACTTATATACCGGTTATCCCAAATAGTACTCTTAACCGATGTGGGATGCGGGTTATTACATTAAGACTATATGTAGTGGTGTCGTGGTGACTACATGACAAGATTGGTTTTTGCATGACATATTGACCAGTCGCCTTGTGACAACTGACAACAGTAACTCGTTGTGGGTCATGCCAAGATCTTTTCTCCTGCGTTGCAAGCCCAAATTCACGTCGTGACCCACTACGAAAATGGTGACTGAATGCCGCCAACCTATGATGACAAGAATTGATTTCAAACAATCATTCCTTAAACTCAAATTATCGTTGAACTAATATCTCATACATATGCCTGTCTAGCTTTTTTTTTTGAAAAATCTTAATACACTTAAGAACAGCCAAACACCACCCCTCTCCCTGAAAAAAAAAAAAGTTAACTATATTTCATTTAAAGATTAGTTGTGCTAAAAAGGTTTCTCTCTTGCGACACATGGATCTCAGAACAATGTTTGTTTTGTAATAGGTTGTTCAATATAGATCACCAACAAATTCTCAATAATTTCTCGCGAGTTGATGACCTATTTCTTTCGCGTTGTCAAGTTAAATACTAGTTGTCTATCACCACATATCAAATTTTTACCGTGTTTACATTTCATTTTAAAGGTCAAAATTAATATACAATGAAGCAATTTTCTGCTAATTCATTTTCTCTGTCATATAAAAACAACGGCTGAGGTTGCAGTGTAGAGGGACCATTTGGCACTTGACAGGAAATAGCCACAAAGCTCATTCATACAACTACAAGTCTCCACCATACTAGTCCACCAAGTATGAACAAATAACCAACCTTCACATGTGTCCCCCTTGTTCAATATATCACATTTTATTTTTTTAATGTGTACACAAAAAAGGTTTTGAATGCAAAAAAAATCAAATTCAAAGTCATAATGCTTCAACAAAAAGCTAAGGTCAGAAAAATCTAAGCCAACCACAGATTGTGAGGCTCTCAACATGCCTACTCACCAAACTCTCTGCAACCAAACATCCTCAAAACAACAAACAAACCAACCAGAGGCTCATACATTATAACACTAATACTAAATCTCAGATATGAACTAAGATATAACACCATCACAGATTCTAAAAGTTCACAGAAGCTCTTAACACTAGTTTTTTCAGCCAGTCAATTGGTCTAGTCTCCATGGCCACTTCAGTTGCTGCTTCATCGTTTCTTGGAAGCCGTGGTTCTTCCGTAGTCGGTGATGAGTTCTCGTATCAACGGCGGTCGAAGGGGCCGTCCAGAGTGACGGTTGCTAAACCATTTCGGTTTAGGCCGATGGCGAAGAATGTTAATGAAGGGAAAGGCATCTTTGCTCCGCTTGTTGTTGTGGCACGTAACGTTGTAGGGAAGAAAACGTTCAACCAGCTCAGGGGTAAAGCTATTGCTTTACATTCACAGGTACCAAATCTGAATTCTTGCTCTGGTTCAAGAGTATGTTTCTATCTTTATCAGAATATAACAGATTGGTTGGTTGTTTGAGTAATTACTGTCAGATTATTATTGTATGTACTATGTAGATGATATTACTAGAACAGATTGCAACTACTTATAAGTTATAAGTTATAAGTTATAACACAACTATCTCAGTATAAGTAAAACAGTTTCCAACGACTTATACACTGCATAGACTGCCATAATGTTCAGTACAATTCGGATTAATCGAAATTCTACTGAAGCAGGATTTGACTATGGCTGATTGGATGTTTAAATCAAACTTGTCACCAAGCTAATGTCTTATTTGAACTGTATCTTCAGGTTATTACAGAGTTCTGTAAATCAATAGGAGCAGACGCGAAACAACGACAAGGGCTCATTCGAGTAGCAAAGAAGAACGGGGAGAAACTTGGATTCCTCGCATGATCAATAAGTTCGTAGAATTGTACTGTACTGGTTTTGGTCATATACACTTGTATTGTTAAAAGTGAATACCTTATGATAGACTTGGAGTTCTTCCTAAATTCTTGATGGACATTTTAAATCATATATACGCTCATTAGTTACACAGCATATACATAAATAGCCAGTGCCAAGCAAACAAATCATGTGCACAACCAGAAAACGGAGTAGTACAACTCAGGAACAGTAAGGCGTTTCGTGCCTCACAGGAAGGATAATGTAGAAACTATAAAAGGAACACTGCTAGTATGAAAAAAGATACTCTCCAACTTCCAGTATAATATCATCTCATACAGGGATTGAGATCAAACAAGGTACCAATTCATGTCAAATTTGACAAACTAGCATTACAGCAGCACAATATATTCAGTTCAGTGAGACTGAAGCTAGTGACTGCAAATGAAACTATAATATTTGAAATTGACACAACCAAAAACTTGATGGGTTAAGTATGACAACCCAAAACATACATCCAATGGGTAGACGGCAGAAGGAGCTCAGAGTGAAGAGAAAATGTCCATCTTCAACTGGAATTGAACAGGCCAACGGCATACAGGTCTTCATGCTTGATATCTACTTTTAGCTGATCTTTCCCTCTTAGAATCATCCTGCAATAAACAAGAAAAGAATTCAGTCTAAGATGGACAAACCAGAATGTGCAGCATAGCAGAAGCTAGAAGACATACATGGAAGCTGTAGACGATTTTGTCAGTGACATCCATGATCTCCTTCCACTTCCTCCCGATGCCCATCTGCAATGGAAAATTAAGTTAGATCTACTTATTGTATCCCTGAGGTATGTATAAGAAGCGAAGGCCTAAATAAAACAACAATACAACAAGAAAAGTACTTCAACAGCCAAATCTATGAAGGGCGTGTTTCAGACTTCAGAGTAAGATATACTATACATTACTTTAGAGCATAACAAATATACTATAGACCATGGCCAATACACTATAGAGCATTGCCAATATTTGCAAGAGCAACAATGTTTGGGATCACTAATAGAAACTTTAAGATTGCCAGTTTTTCGAGGTATTTGGATGGGAATTACTCAAAGGCCCAAAAATACCTGAACTGCTTCATTTGCAGAAGTTTTGGTCCATAAGGAGAGCTTGTCCTGGTTTTTGCGCACACTGGCGACCACTCCACAAATCTCCTCAGTATCATCAAACTGTTCTCCGATTAGAGCCATTAACTAACCAACAAACAAGCAGAAATCAAAAGCATGAAATAATGAGAACAATACAAGTGTTGCATTCATTCACTAATGTAATAAGAGCTGGAAAACAAGAAGCAACGGAAATGTTTACTTACAGTTTCAAGCCACATGTTGTCCAGGTTAGCCTTCCTGCTGCTAGAGATGGTCCATTTGCCTCCACTAGCACACTCGGGGTCTTCCCATTTGGGCTCCACTCCAGTTCTGAATAAGTGAAAGTCAGCATTTGGTTGAAACTTGCTCGGTTTGAATATTTGATCATATAAACTGCACAAAAGAACCATAGTCATATCTCACACGTTAGATCAGAATCACAATCTATACACGCTCAAATTGAGGAATTAAAAAAAAGTCTTTAGTGAATAAGTTTACAATGTCAAATTGCTTATTAAATCACAGAGAACGGATAAAGCTACATCAGATGACACATTTCAAGTAAAATACATTGTCGTTTAATATTTCAAGTAAATGACTAAATATACAAGCATTTCCCATTTTGAGAACACCACTTGAAAACCTCACAATATGGAGCAAAGAATCAGCCTCAAATAATCATTAGCCTTGTAGCATTTCCATATACTGAAGAGAAAAAAAATTCTTTCAGGGGCTCCGGCTATTCAGTACAGCCATTCAAACAGGTATCCGAGCAATGCGAATAATCTCTCACAGCTTGATTCTTCTATTTGCACAACTCAGTGTTTAGCGCTCCTTTTCATCCTTTGGTTAAAGAGAAATTTTACTATTTCATGTATTTAAAGACTATTAATATATACATGAGATCTATCTTCATATTGCAGATGCCGGATAACCTAAAATTCAAAGGGATGTGCCTTTAATGGTGTAGCTATCACTCTGAGGCCTAATTAGATCAGTGATACAATCAACCAACACATAAAAGGGGTCAATTAAACTGAAAATTGAAATTAAGAGACACAGTGCCGAATGCCGATGGCACTGATAAAGAGACAGTGTGTTTATGATGGTAACTCAAGTCTTAAGCTTTCATCCCAGCGAACACAAACACCCTTGTGTTTAATTGATGACATCACTCAAACTTGACTCCATCATTGAAAATAATATTCAGCCCAGACACTCTTTCACTTGCTCGAATACAGCTCTCCATATTTGTCGACGTCCCCTTCCCCTTAAAATCTTACTAATGGTAGAAGCCAACTTATATTTTCCAGTCCATGATTGATGCCTCGTCGTTGGATATTTGAACAATAACTAGACCACACATTACAGAGAGAGATATAATATCATCACCAAAATCTCTAGTTACTCACATGTTAGTTTAAAGTGTCAGGCTACATAGCGCAAATAACAATTACCAACAACTTTAGAATACTTTCCACCGGTAAATTCATCTTTAAATTTGTTTAGCAATGAGCAATTTCCTAATAACTAATAACCCATTGGGTTTTGCTTCTCAAGATCGCTTCTTCAAGGTCTCCTTGGAGTTTCGTTTAGCAGAATCATGCCCACCCCATGTTCAGTAGCTGACTAACAAGCCCTCCTTACTACGAATCAATCGGCCACTATGTACGTACTAAGTATCACAAAGTTTCCTCATTGCCAAAATCACTCCAACTCACAACTTTGCTTAAGGCACAAAAGCCCCTCTCTTGAGGCAAAGACAGTTTGCTATCTCACCATTAACAAGTTTTTTCTAATGAATAATGAAAGACCTAACATAACACAACATAACACAACTCTTGTACAACATCCGGCTAACCAGAAATGCTTGCACAAATCAAGAACCCATAAATCAGCAAGAGGAACCCATAAATCAGCAACAGGATCCACAAGCAGCTCAGCAATTTCATAACATTAGATAAAACACATCAAGAAATCCTAAAATCGCATTAAAACAATTTCAACATAACTAATCAAACAAAACAAAACAAAACAAAACAAAAAAAGAAGTTTCAATCTCTAATCTATGCGAATGAAACAGCAAAACATACCACCAGAATTCCTCAACAGTTTCAAAAGTATAGGCTTTGCGAAGCGAGCTGCCCCACTTTTCCCCTTCGCGCTTAGGTCTTGACTGATTGTCGAACCAAAATGTCCACGGCCTGGTGAGCTTGTGCGTCACCTTCTCGGCCACCTCAGTTGGCGGCAGCTCCGGCGTAGCAACAGCTGAATCGACTTCGGTTGCCATTGTTAAGCTGTCAAATAAGCTTAACAGATCGAGTTTCGGAGATGGAAGGAGCTAAAGAGGGGTTTTTTTCCAACTCAACGCAAGGGTTTGTGGAATTGAGTCGTCTAGGTTTTAAAGCTGTGGCCTTCTTACCTCGCTGTTATATATGTTTGGTAACAAATCATTTATTAACGCTCTAATTAATATAGAGCGTCATAATTCGCCGATATTTGCGAAAATTATCCTTCATATATAATTTCGAAATAAGAAAATAAAATGCACGTTGAATAATGATAGATTCTTTCGCGGACAGGAAATTATAGGTTCATGAACGAAATCTAAACATATCAGTAATTCATAAGATGATTACATACATCTCCATGATAAAGTTTTCTCCAAGATAAAATCTTGAGAACGAGTTTAACAGAAGCCAAATATAACAACCTGCTCAATAGTCAAACGAGTAGAAATACATAGCAAAGACATTGATGAATTACCACAACGCGAAACTAAGAACTACTACTAAGTAGTAGAAGCGGTACTCTTCACGCTCTTTGAACATTTTTCAGAATTTTGTTCTTCACTGCTCGAAACCGAGTCTGGATTCACATCCAGAGGCATATTCAACTCGCACCGGAATTTCACAATCTGCTCCATAATGAAACTCTTTGAAACATCCATCTTGTTTTGAACACTTCAAGAGCAGTCCTCGTCAATGGCATCTCAAAGGATTTGGTTGAAACTCAAAAGATAACTGCTACAATCTT
>JAYMSL010002968.1:0-13223 GCA_036897195.1 Plantago coronopus | reverse complement strand
AAAAAAACTCTGATAGAGGATAGTATATTAGTGTAATTAATTCAGAAACATACCTTTCTCGCACAAGCACTTATTGCAGTTGCATATGCCAATGGTGCGACAGCCAATGCACACGGTGAGGCAGCCACCATAAGACCCAGTGCCCTGTAAACTGATCCTCTGCAAACTAGAGAGTTACCAAAGTTTGGTTAAGACGGATCATGCTAGTGCACTTCAATATGCATGCGCGCAAATTCCACTTCAAGTAGCAAAAGGTTCAGCTCTCCGCAGATAAAAAGAGAGCCATGAGCACATTTTCATGCATATCATGAAATTAAACTTTCTTATATAAATTGTGTGTAACGGAGTGAACAGTGAAACCTTCTGCGCCCAGTTGAAATAGCATAATTTATGTTCAGACTGAAATAATGTCTTGAGATAATAGGCAAGGCATATACCCGGTGTATTAAAAAATGGCCACTTAAAAAGAAATGGTCCCATAAGTGCAACAGCACAAGATATGATTATAACTGTTTTGCTGTACTGCTCCCCAAACTTATCGAGCCATCTCTGAAGCTTTGGTTTACTCAATTGAGCCTCCTCAGTCAATTGCACTATTCTATTTAGCATTGACTCTTTCCACGTCTTCTTTGCCTACATTGAGTGAAAAGAATCTTGATAACAATGGACAAAATGGAGGTTCATGGTTCCGCAAGTGGAAGATTACCCAACATTTTGTTTACTAAAACACAGATGAAATTTGGTCTAATAGTGTGTTTCAGGTTACTCAAAAATTGAAACACGACATGTTTTGGGAATTTCCTGATGTTTCAGAAATAAAAAATCAATGCTTGTACATCATACAAAATTTTAAGAGTTTCACGAAATAATTAAAAGAAATTTCAAGTTTTTTTTTGGTTCTTGGGCATAAAAACCAAAATAACTCAATGTTCTCAACTGGAATATTTTAATCCTCTGCATTTTTAAATTTAATACAGCCAAAATGAGCAAGGGTGAGTGTCTTTTACATATAGTAAGAATGAATACTGTGAATGATATCAGGTTTTTTGACAGAGAACAAAGGAAATGTTTCTACAAAATGCTCCCAAGTCCCAATAGTCCATGACACAAAAAGATCAAAATGAAAAATGACGTCAATAGAAAAGGATTTACCAACATCACAATGTAGTCAGACAAATTTCTAAAATATACATGAAGAGGATAACATTAGGTAACAATATTTCACAATCTGTTGTTTATACAAGTTTGTTAAGTTGGAGAAGCACCGATAGAAGCAATTAAAAGCATCTTGACCTGACTTTGGTGTGTTCCTGATGTTTCAGAAATAAAAAATCAATGCTTGTACATCACACAAAATTTTAAGAGTTTCACGAAATAATTAAAAGAAATTTCAAGTTTTTTTTTTGGTTCTTGGGCATAAAAACCAAAATAACTCAATGTTCTCAACTGGAATATTTTAATATCTTAACCCAGTGATCACGCAATCATAATAATGTCATCCCCTCATGACTTGCTAAAACATTCAACCTTCACCATCAACAAAACTAATAGACTTTCCAGTATGCCAACCCCAGATTTAAAGAGGGGATATTCCTTGTTCTTTTCTTCTATTTACTTATATTTATTTATTTTGGTGTGCTTCATTTCGAATCCTAATTTGACACTCGAAAATGTAATTTCTACAAAACCAGTCTCTCAAAAACAAAGAGCTGCATGTGATCATCTATATAACTTATCAGTAATGTCCGCAAAAATTTCAACAGGAACATTTTATTCTAATCTAATAGAGAACTAGCATATAAGAAAAGACTTACCATCACAATCATCATGCCGTCCAAGTTCCGGGCACCACCAGGAATGCTGTCTCCCACTTTCTTATCTATAGGTTTGACCTCACCAGTCAAGTGCTCTATGGTAATAGTTGATCTACCTTGCAAGACTTCACAGTCCACCGGCACTGACTGTACAAGTGTACATGAGAAAATATAGTGAGTTTCATCTTAAGGGAATTCATTTACAGAAATAAAGAATGCAAGGAAAACATAATATGTCTATACCAATCATAATTCAATTACTATAAGCAATTTTGCAAGTGAACAATTTGATGAAGGTAACAAACTACACCAAACATTTGTAGATATAGAAAGCCTATCACGTCATGTTAAAAGAAAAATAACTTAAAGCCCTCATCTCTTATTCAATGAAATAAAATAATGATCCACCATTCACCTCAAAGGACAATAGGAAACAAAATTATAGGACCTTTCTCCAGTATCCAGTGAAATTCAGTGATTCAAGATTGCTTCCAGGCCTCTATATATACCTACGTGATATTACAAAATTCTACTCAATCATAAGATGAAAGCTCGAAGCACTTGGTACCATAACCTCGCTCAAAATTATATGTAGCTGAAAACACTAGGGTTTCAACTTTCAACTACTTAAACTACTCCAGACAAATAAGAAGCTTAAAACATAGACAAGATAGTAAGCACGGACCTCACCAGCTTGTACCAATATATACGATCCCACTCCCAAATCACTGACAGGAACTTCATCATATACCAACTCTGAAAAGCTAGGCAAAATCCCATTCTTCACATCCAAAACCAGCGCGAATTCAGGATGATTCTCCTTCAATTCCTTCACATCAATCCTCGACCTACTCGTAAAGTACTCCTCTGCAATGTGGGCCAAGTTAAACATAGCCAAAAGCAGCCCCCCTTCCAATGCATTCCCCATAAAAACAGACGCAAACCCCGCAAGCGCCATCAGCACATGAATGTTAATCCTCCCACCAATTATATCCATCAAAGCATCATACGAAGCAGAAACCTATCGAAACCAAATTATAAACAATCGAAACAATCAATCATGATAAGCAATGGAAAATTATCAGAATAACACACAATCAAAACAATCGATCACGATAACTAATGGAATATCAACAAAATAGCGCACAATCAAAACAAACGATCGATCACGATAAGCAATGGAGTATTAACAGCATAATGCACAATCAAAACAGTTGAACGTAATAAGGAATGGACTATTAACAGATAATAAAGATAATTAGTGCCACATTATTACCCCAACGAGAGGAAAAGCCACTACAGTGAATGCTTGCTGAAGCGGCTTCACAGCGGGGATCGGGAGCAGGTACGGGCAAGCTGCAGCCGCGAGGAATAGACCGGCGGAGCAGCAGCAAAGCTGCAAATGCTCTCTGAGGAAGTTAGCCAAATCAGTCCATCTAGTAACTTTCGCAAAATTAAGGAACGTTTTCTGAGGCTTCGTTAACTCTGCAGCTGAATCACCGCCGCAGCAATGATGGTTGTGATTGTGATGATGGTGGTCATGGTGATGATCATGATGATCGTTGTGACTGTGACTATGGGAGTGACTGTGACTATGGGAGTGAGAATGGGAATGGGAAGAGCATTTGAAAGTAGGAGTGATTCGATTGCGGGAGAGGTGAAGGTTCCGGGTGAGCTTGAGGCTTAATTTCCGTCTGGTGCGGGTGTGAATTGGGGGAATTGGGGATATGGCGGAGAGGTGGAGGGTTTGCATGATTGATTGGAGAGGGAAGTTAGCTGAGAGGAGATAGTATGGTTTGTAAGATTGTGTCAAGTGTCAAGCTATGGTATTGTTGATCGGAGGAAGAAGAGTAGCCATTGGAGGGGATTTGCAGCTCAGTGTGTTGAGGAGTGGAAGTTGCAGAAATGATTGATTCGGTTTGATTTAGAGTTGAAGAGGAGGAAAAAGGAGACGACTGTTAGAGTTGAGTTTGGTACGGTTGGAGTGTGGGAGGGGGAGGAGGTAGGTGTGGTTATGAATGGTCGTGTACTGTATGTATATCATGTACGCCACAATACCACATCATGTGCACATTTTTTTTAATAATTCAAGCACATTGGGGGTGTAAACTAATTAATCAAGACACAATTATATAACCTCCAATATCCTCGCATATCACGTTGCTCATTTATCTCACTCAAATTACATAAAGTTTATCTTTTTTAATCGGACATAAAGTATATTTTTAATTTTGAGGTTAATTAAATTTTATTTGATTGAAAATTTTATTTTGACTAAGTCTAATTTAATTCGGTGCTGCTTAGATTAAATTTTAATTCAATTCATGTTCAGTCGGTTAGGATGGAGTTAAGTTTAGTCAGACCAAAACATTTCAATCAAATCAAACAGAAATAATACTTTCCCGACTAATGGAAGTTGGTGAAGTTATCAAATGCTAATAGTGATTACAACATGAATTAGGTGACTTGGCGATATACTGAATGAAAAAAAAGATTATCTTTAATGTTCGTAAAACCAAACAGTGTGCACAAAAGGACTTTCCTCATTCCATAACGGGTGAGCACATAATTCAACTTCCCACATCATTTTGCAAAGAAAGTGTTGCAAGAAAAATGAAATGGCCTCACTTTTGCCCATGGGGTTAGTATTGATTTAAGGAGGACAAATGTGTCAACAACAACAACAATATTGGAATATTATGTCACAAAACTCCTTGGCAATAAGCCAATAATACTTGTGATATGTCCAGTAGTGGATATAAGTGAGTTTGTAAGAGCTGCAGCCTCCGGCTACCTTTGCTGATGAAAGATTCTTAGCTAGAGAACTTAGTCAACTGTGATAAAGCAGATACTACCCAGTCTGGTTAAATTCAGGACAACAAGCTAGTAATATTGCTGAAAAACAATGCATGCAAAAACCAGAGAATACAGATAAAATAACACAAAGCAAATATACAAAACTAAAACTGTTTGACAACAAAAACTTGAGATCCAGAGGTAATAATGCTGAAACTAACTATAATATTTCATATGTAATGCTTAGGTTTTACATCGTGTCGGAGCTTTGGCAGTTGTTTTATCGCAACCCCGAGGAACAAATGGACATTTGAAAACCTAACTCTACAAACAAAATGCAACTATGAATAAGTTAAAGAAATTGCAAGTAGTTCTTTATGGAGTCCTATCAACACCTACATGAAGGCTGGTCTAATAACTATACCAAATACTTTCTGTAGTCTAAACAAAAGGAAGTAGATCACTGAGTCTTCAACTATCCTTTCCCTTGCCACTTCCTTCAGATACTTTCGGGCTGTAGTATTCAGCAAGAAAGAAAGTGCTCTCATTCTTTTGCACAAACCTACATCATCGAGTATAAACCACCGTGTCAACAAATCAACGACTACCCAGATTTAGACAAAACATCACTATGTTTCTGACAAATTATGTCAAATAAACCAGTATAAAGATAAAAACAATAACCAGACATAGTTCATGGCTGAATAAATCCAAGAAGCCCTTCCTGAGTCACAACCCATGACCAACAAGATGATGTCTAGAATATATATGTTCGCTCTCCAAGGAGTCATGGTCTAAACGTGATTGTAAACCCCCATAAGACAGATGACATGTATAACTTCACCCAATATACATTACAGAACAAGAACAAAGAAAACAAACATATAGAATTACAGAACAAGAACAAAGAAAACAAACATATAGAAAAAGAGATGAAAGTATACATACTTGATGAATTCGGTCAGTTTCTGCTGCAACCGAATGAAAGACTCATCATCCAATTTCACATATCCCAACAATTCTGGCAGTTTCACTGCACAAGAGAATAGGTAATTACCAACCTGAGAACAAGACTATTTGACACACTGAAATTCTGTCCCTTAACCATAATCGAGCTACATTAAAGACCAGGAAGGAAACTATACCAAAGAGGCGCAATAAGTGTTCAGCTCCATATATACTTGCTGGAGAGACATTATCTGATATTTCGTCACGATACTGCTGGCGCTCCTTTTTATATAAAAGAATTGTTGGCAATGCTCTGTCAAAATAACTTCTTAACCCATTCATTATTTCCCCAATCGCCTCACCAGCCCTGTTGTATTCAAAGTATCATCATGAAAAGTGACTATACTACACGTGTAGCAAACAAATTATTCAAACTGAGCTTTAGACAACTGTCATGCTAGTGCACAAGATAAATGATACCATCACATCTACAAAATGATATACCAGAGACAATATCATATGACATACTCCCTCCACTTCATTTATTTTGTTAGAGATGTTTTAGACTTTTAGACTTAAGAAGAGTGAATTTTTAAAAAAGACTAGTTTCCTTAAACATTATAAAAATCAAAATACCGTCACCCCAAGTTAAGGCAGAAATTAGAAGGGACTAGGTAGTAAACTCACATGCCATCCTTCTTAGAACTGTGTTCAAGATACTTTGCCAGTATGTCATCAACACTAGGAGATCGAGGGAGTTTCACAAGCTGCAAAATAATTAAACTTTAGAAACACTATGAGACAGTGCTGCCCGCAAGTAATAAAACAGAATTTACTATTCAGGCACAGTTATTATCATTGCTCTTAACAAATATTCACAGAACTGTGTTAAATTCAAAACATACGGAGAAGCCCCAGGAGTATGCGCACTTAGGAATGTGATTTTCAAGAAAATTCACACACCTGACATGTTCACAATAGCATGGTAATCCTGAAATTTCAAATCAATAACTTGACCAATGTAGTTATTTCTACTTCTGTTTGTTTAAAATCCGTTGTTACATCCTACATTGTAATAGACCTGAATCAACTGATATGGGACAAAGAAGTAATAGACAAATATACCTTGTTCTGCTGAGCGATAAACTCCCAATCATCTACTAACTGTTTCCTCAGATTCCCCGGAATTGGAATCTTAATGAGATTCTCTGTTAAAGGATTTTCTTTCTAACAACACAAAGAGCAACACTCCACCAGTCAGTATAGAAATTTTAAAAGGAAACATACTGCAGGTACTCAATGCAATTAAGGTGGTTTCATAGAGAAAAGATGAAGCACATTAATAGCAGAAGAATCTGTAACTCATAATGAAGAAAAGTTTGAAAATCAGAAAAAACTCATGATCAAAGAAATTTGGATAGAAAGAAATGAGATATCACGTTTGCAAAAATTATGCTGTAACAGCCATTGAAAATGTAGAATAGCCACATTCATTCCCATAGATAAAGAAGAACAAAGACCAGCAATTTAGAACTGTCATAATGCTTTCAAATTCCCCACAATATGTGTATGATGAGAATAACAACCTCAATGCTTGAATCAGCTTTTCGTTTCTTCCCTTTGGCACCTGCAATCATGATAAGAAAAGAATTATTTGACTAGGAGCAGATTTTTTTGCATCAAATTTAATCACTTGAACCAAAAGCTGCACTAAAACATACTACAAATCATGATAAACCTTCACTTTTACAATTATGTTTGCCAACCAATAAAACTGTGATTGAGGCAGTGCATTTGATATATTATCACCAGAGTTTATACAGTGAGAAAAAACCAAATGGACACAAATAAGATGACAAAAGCCAAAGTGGTAAACAGATAGCAAGAAACCAGATCTGCTGCAACAAACATTATCTTGGGGGGTGGAGGCGGGGAGTTAAGCTCTTGAGAAGCCGATTAATACAATACAGTAACTACATACCCATGCTCTTTCCCTCCTCTTTCTCCACTTTAGAATCTGCAAGCTCCAGAAAGTCACATAAATGTCAGTTAACAGAAGAAACATCTGCAATAATAATTTAAAGGAACATCTAGTCAGCGGACAACAGAAATACCAGATGAATTTTTTGGTTTTGGTTGAGCTGAACGCCCTGATTTAGTATTCTTGTCAAGTTTAGCTTTCTTTTCAAGAACTTCTTGCTTCAACCGATTCTCTGGAGTATTTTTCATCAGGCGATCTGCGCCTACCCATTCATCCCAGCTGATTGGAAGAAAGTTTAAGTGTTCATAAGCATTGCATATCTTATAAGAACTTGATTACCATAAGAATTATGTTCCCTCCATGTCATTAATGATGTACCATTTTCAATGTTCATCAAAACAATGCATTTATAAAGATATCATTACCCTCATAAACACATATATTCACAACTTTCTAACTTCATCAACTATTCATTCAATATTTATCTGAAATTTGTTATTCATTATTAATACTTGAACAGGTGGTTGAATGACAGAAAACTTAACACCAACATTTGTGTAACTTGAAAATGTTTTAAAAGGTTTGTGTAGTTTGGCATTAAAATTAGGTTTAAGTAACTTTGTAAAAACTTTCCAAACATTAAAATGGCAATTAACCAATGCAATTGAGGATCCGATATTACTAAGTTTATCATCCTCTCAAGGCAGGAAATCATTTGAAGTGGTCCGCCAATATACTTACTTCTTATTCCAACCCTGCAGAGGAAAATAAGCATAAAAGTATGTTACAACTGAAATATATCTGATATTATTCTACTCTCAGACTAATATTGCATGATCTTAAGTGTAGCAGTCACTTACAAGGTAATGAACAAAATATCTCCATTCTTTCTTCCGGAGGTCCGTACGTTGAACCTTACACATATGAAACAATACGTCAGACAAAAATACATACTTCATGACGAAAAAAAAGAAAAAATAAAAGAAAAGAAAGAAAGATGCATATAGCAACAAAAATGCATCATGATGTAGAAATGTTCACTAACAAAACTGATACTAACGGCTGCTAGCAGATACACTATTCAGAGTATGAAAATGGCCCATGTTTCTATGCTGAGCATTTACATTTTAGCACATCACTTCTCAGATTAGCCGTACCAAAATGGACCTCTTACAAACAGAAATCAGAAGGACCTCACAGAAATAACTTGC
This sequence comes from Plantago coronopus, assembly GCA_036897195.1. Lineage (NCBI taxonomy): Eukaryota > Viridiplantae > Streptophyta > Magnoliopsida > Lamiales > Plantaginaceae > Plantago > Plantago coronopus. The sequence continues at coordinate 4,473 of JAYMSL010002968.1, read as the reverse complement.
CCTTAGGACTAAGTGAACATCATAGTACCAGAGAACTCAACCACATTAACCACAATGGAAACAATCACTCTATCCGAGAAAGACTTAAAAACTCCAGATAGAAGGCAGATAGGGAAATTCTAACGTATTGCACACATGTCATCTTTGCAGCATTTCTACAATATAACTAAGAGCCCAGGTACTGGATTTCCCATCCTATTAAAGAATTAATATTATGATTAATATAAAGGCGACATACTTATTACGGAATTCAATAAATATCTAAGCATTTAACACGAGAAGAATAAACAGAATTAAGAGCTCAAAGGCCCTAGTTAACACTTAACCCGATAATCTGCATTTCCTACTGTACATGAAATTATAAACACTAGGCAGACTGCATCAATACTCACTGGTCATGATGATTACTAGCTTACACCCACTGTCTCTGTTTACAAACACTTAAAATACAATCAGGAAATGTGTCACTACTTACGAGCCAGATAAATCAGTTAATATGCCAAGCAATCAGACCACGCTTAGGAAAATAACACATGAATTCATCCAATTCCTCATGAAAACAGTAGTAACAAAGAAGATCGAACAGGAATTCACTAAATTAATTCGGCAGAAATGCAAGATTGATACGACAGAATAAAACCCTAAGTAGAGTCGGATTTGAGAATATACCTTGGCTTCGTAGATGCGAGGTCCGTGATAGGCAAGAACCTTCTCGCCTTCAGAGAAAAGGCACTTCGAACTGCCTTTCGCCGCCTCACCGGAGGAGTTCTCACCGTCGCTGGCCGATTCGTCCTTAGAACTGCTCACCATGTTTGCCTTCTGGTTTTCGATGGGCGCCAAGAGGGGGATTTGTGATTTCGGAAATTCAGTTTCTCAGTGTATCGGTTTTCAAATTGGGGGAAACGGTTGGAGCGTGGTATTTATATCGGCATTAGCGCTTAACCCACTTCTAAAAAGGGTCATCATTTGTAAATGAGGTGCCAATTCATGGAATCATCATCGTATCGGCTCGCGACCATGCGTACACATTCACACTTCTGTTTTAGCTTAAACTTGTTGCGATTGTAGAGTTATAAGTTGCAATATCGAATTCTCTACGATTGTAGACTTGTAAGTTATAATCAAATAATCTGACTGCTTTCAAGCGAAATGAAGTGATACAGTTTGCATTACATGCGTATATCTTAGGTCTGACATGGGAAATTTGTTGATGATCAGTGTAGGAAAAGCTTTTCTTTCTGCCAGAAACAAATAACATCTTTCACAATGAGTTGTTCAAAGTATTCCTTAAAGCAGGTAGCACCAAGTTCAAGGCCGTTACATGTGTGGCCAAGTTCAAGGCCGTTAAAGAAGGTGAAAAAAAGGAAGCCAAAATGTATAGATGTGGATTGATCAGTGGGAAAGCGTTTCAAGCGCCAGTCAAAGCAAAACTTAAAAATAGGATGACTGAGGTGGATGGACCAAGGTCCGGACCGTTGAAGAACTCGATGGGGGTCTCAGGCGACTGTTGTGACGCAGCGTCTAGCAGAAGTGATAAAACAAAGAAATGTTAAAGAAGAAAAGTTGTTATCTCTCTAGTTCAAAGAAACAAATGAAGATCAGAAGAATGAAAGAGCAGAGTTTGGCGCCTTGTCTTATCATATTCTAATTTTACAAGATTGTTATTAGAGTTTGGTTACTTACTAAAGATAACTAATTGTAACGCCGTTTTACTTCTCTAGCTCCTTCTAGTTTCTTCTCTTTTCCCTCATTTTCCCAGCTCATAAGACACGCAAAAGTAGTATTATGCATATTACATTGGCAGTTGTAAAGTTGTTCATTATTTATAGGGAGCCCTTATTTATATTGTTGAGAATCGCTTATGCGCATATTATGATATGGTATCAGAGCAAAGGTTCTAACCTGCGCTTCTGTTCATTGATTATCTTCACAAGTGCCAGTGTATAGCTCTTGTTTATCATTGTTCTTCACATTCACTTGCTGAGTTGTTCAATTTTTCAAATTGTTGCGCGATCTCTATTTCATTGATTTTTCAATCTACTGTATTTGTATTTTGAGCTTGATTGTTGTCTTGAATGGAGGATTTGTTTCAAGCAATCCTCGTTCTACTCCAGAGATTTCTCGTTCCAGGAAATTTCTTGAATCACTTAAATTGAGACCGATGAGGATCTGTTAAATCCAGGCAGTGCCTATTTTGTTTCTCATACAGAAAAGCGGGCTTTTGCAGCGGTTAAACATCCACTCAAACGAGCCAATTATCTCACTTGGAAGCGAGATATATATTTAGCTCACTTACAACTGAGATGAAGGCATTTGTCATGTTCATGGTCTTGCTAAAGAAGTTTGTGATAAAATATGCATCAACCTGATAACATGCGTATCTACAAATTGCAACTAGATATTTATTCACTTGCTCAAGGATCTCAATATGTAGATGCTTAGTTCACTCAATTGTCTGGTTAATGTGTGGAATTGCATTTATATAGGCCAATTATTGATGATTCTGCTATGTTTGCTGAAACTGATATGGTTTTTCAATTCCTTACGGGATTGAGTGAACACTATGATCATGCTAGAGGTCAGAGTCTTATGAGTTATGATGAATCCTATACCAGGACTAGATCAAGCTTATTCACTGATTAATCAGGCTGAACAACATAGATAATCTTGGATAGTAGTGAATAGGGAATAATGTATATCATATACACCATTCATAAAAACACATTTTATTTGTCATACATAAGTGTTTAGTCGAACCACAAATGAACATGAAAAAACAAGAAATACTCAAACTTAAAAGTAACAAACTATTGTAAAATAAATAGTGAAGTTAGATCTAATAAACGATCACTACTAATATATAGAGCAACAAAATTTTATCAAAATTTTTTCATGAAAACCTTGTTCACTTATAGGAATCACAACTCTTTAAATGTAAGCGTTGAGGCTTGAACTAGGACTTGACTCATCAACATCAATTCCTACCCGGGTACTAGGGCTTGGACTTAATTCGTTAACACCAGGTTCTACCTCCACACTGGAGCTTGGACCCATATCAACAATAGTATTTCCTTCAGTTGGACTTGGGCCTAGTTCATCACCATCGAATTTTACCTTAGCACTAGGGCTAGGACCCAATTCATTAGAACCACTTTCTACACCAACACTAGGGCTTATACTAGATTCATGCTCTCCCGCAATACTAGGACTTGGACTCAATTCATAACCATCATCTTCTTCCAATGGACTAGGAGCAATCAAGATCCCATCTTCTTCGCTAGGGCTCGGTGCCAACAAGTCTTCATGTTCTTCAACTGGGCTTGGAGCCATTACGTCGTCCTCATCTCCTTCTTCGGAACTCAAATCTATATTGAATATGTTGTCTTCTTCGGTCTCTGGAGCCGCGGCTGATTGGCTATTGAAGACATTAGCCAAAGCAACTCCTTGGAGGGTCTTACCCAAATCCATTCCATCAGGTGTCTTACCCTCTTGAGCCCCCTCGAGCACCTTACCCAGATCAACTCCATCAAGAGTCTTCCCTAAGTCGACTCCATCAAGATTTTTACCAACATCGGGCAAACTTCCTCCCATGAGGGAGCCCAAGAGGAAACCTTCAGTGTCCATAAGTTTTCGTTCTTGCCCCATGCGGGACACAACATTAACCTCATCTTTGAATAAGTCATATGGTATCCTACTAGCCTCAGTTGCAAATTGACTCGCACTCAAGGTCAGAAGGATAAGAATATAGGATATAGCAGTCCGTATAGTCATGCTCGCAGTGCGTTATTAACCAATGCAAGATACGAGCGTGAGGCAAGGTAGGTCGTGGAGGCGTAATATGTAAATTTATTTTATTCTCTTCTTTCTTATTATCCTTGGAAAGTCTAGATTTATGTGTGTATGTAAATGTGAAAGTTCATATATGGTTTGGAGTAAGATGTTCTTTGTGGCATTGCACCAAAAGAGGAATTTACACAACCACATTAGAATATATGGACTACAATTGGAATAGATCTGCACCCTAAGAATCTAGGGAAATAATTCTATACCTTGAAAATTGCATGGACTGAAAGTTCATAAAAATGAGGTAACGAGATCATTTTATGATATGAACGGTCGATACTACCTAGTCAAAAGAGTGCTTAAGAAAAATGGTTAGTTTTTTCTTAAAGATGCCCATATTCCTAGTATATCCTTTTGTTATGGGCTTTCATAGAATTTACCGAGCTTTCTATTTTAATACACTACTTACGAAAGACTAGTGATATATAGAGTGTAAATACATAAGATTTTTATTATTCTAATGTTAATTTAACAAAGAATAAATGTAATTCTTCGACTTTCTTTTTAGGAAGTTCTTATAGGCGATGACTTTTCAATAATTAATATTTGTGAGGAAATTGCACAAATTAACAAAGGCCTAGTTTCTATGAAAGTTACACGGAGACCTCTGCGACTTTAAATCTCGTGTGT
>JAYMSL010002967.1:0-13224 GCA_036897195.1 Plantago coronopus | reverse complement strand
AACACATTGACAATTAATCAGTACTATTTACGTTGAGTATGAAAATAGAGATTGCAGTTTTCTGGTCCAAGTTCAACGAAACAATCTTTTATGGTTAGCTTAATTTTTCTTTAAAAAAAAACGATGGTTAGCTTAATTTAAAAGGAAACAAATCGGAACCGATTAATAAAAAATACAAATAGGAAAGTCAAATAATTTTAATCCTTCTTAATTACTCCTCTTGCATGCTTCAGAATATTATCACAATCTTACTGTAATATGGCATAATATTTAATTCAATGAGATATTTCTCTCACTGCTAATTTAGTATAAATATATTACAAACTTTTAGAAGAGAGTAAAATACCAGGATATCATAACTCATAAGAGCTTCAATTATCATCTCCAATGGCAGCCCTCATCAACTTCTACTTCCTGATTTTCTCAGTCTCAGTCATCTCCCAAGGTACATTCATATTTGTTTTCTATATATAAGTTCTATTAATAAGTTGTGTGTATAAATCGCTTTGCCGTTTAAAAAAAATTGTATGCATAGAAAACAAGGGCAAACAAAGTGAAGATTGGGAAATGTTATACAATTTTTGAATGCAGGTATGGCTCAAATAGATCCACCATGTACTAACACCATCAAAGATTTGGTCCTCGACCAAACTCCGACGGGCGGAAAGGTAAACGGTCAAGTCGAATGGAACGTGACTGTGACGAACAACTGCATCTGCAGCCACTTTGATGTAAAACTAGAATGTCGCGGTTTCAGATCGGTCCAGCAGATTGAACCTTCAGTTTTGTCGCAATCAAACAACCCCTGCACCATCAACAATGGCAACCCGATCCGTGAAAGTGACTTCCCGTTCAGCTTTACCTACGCTTCAGATGTCCAGTATCCCTTCAAGGTCGTTTCATCCAAGTCTGATTGTGGATCCATCTCACCAGTTTAATTATGCATGTGTTACTGCAGTTATTTTGATTATTGTTAGTATGTGATTAATTGAGATGGTGATCGAGTTTTCTCAGGTTATGTTTACAAACTGTTGTAAGCATGATTTTAAGAAATACACATTTATATGTTGGGACATTAACATGATGTCAAATTATTCGGAAAATGTGATTTTTTTTTCCTATATCATACTTCCTCCACCCCGTCGAATCTTCCATTTTTTCATTTTAGGTGTCCCACTTAAAGTTTACATTTTTATTTTAGTCCATACTACTTAAACTAACAACAATAAATATATTCAAAACTATTAACCTCACTAATTTTCACACACACTAACAATAAATACATTTACTTTTCAAACTCACTATCAATATTTTTATTCAAAACTAACAATTCCACTATTTGATTGATCATAAAGTCAAATGTGAAGTTTCGGGCGGGACGGAGGAAGTAGAAAAAAACTGTATGGGTGAGCAAATTTAATTTATTCATAGGTATTTTGATACAAAGTTTTGGAAAAGACTTTTTTTAACTTAAAAAAAAAACCAGATTTCTAAGTATATAATATACATATCAAAAAACAACTCACGCGTCATCAATTATCAGGTTGTATTAGAGTTTTGTTATCAAAGTGATATTAGTGTTTGTTATAGTATATCTATAACTGAATTTCTAAAGACCAGTATTTCTTTAACTTAAAAACAAAACAAAAAATGGTCTCTTGCAAAACTGTTTTAAATATCTTTTTAATCGACAAATAATTACAAAGTAATAAATAAACACGTAAACATGTTCATTACAAAAGTTACAACCTAAATTCCTACTTGTAACTCCTCTCCTGTATCGTTAGATTACCCATAACTTCCAATCTAGTGTCTTATACTTTTATGTAGATTTTCGTATACAGCTAAAAGGTTTTTGTTTGATTTACTATGTGAGTGTTTGCCATTGATTTTCAGAATTGCTTTTAACCTGCTTTTGCTTAAAGTGGTATAAAAGTGCTTTTGATAAAAAGTTGTGAGAGTTTGCTCATTAGGAAAAAAAAGCAGTCTGAAGTGCTTTAAGCAGGAAAAAGCAAGTCTTGGGCAGCTTCTAAAAAGCAGCGGTTACCTGCTTTTTTTTAGAGAAGCAGAAGCAGAAGTTGTGAAATAAAACACTACATTTCTACTCTTTTTTTTTTTTTTCCAGAAGCAGAGAAGTGCTTTTCTTAAGCAATGGCAAACACTACCTATATGCAGCTCCTAATTGCTTACATAATCACATTACTTGATGAATGAGTTATGAGTGTAGACGACGTAAAGAAGAAAAAAAAACTTCATTATGGCAATGTGGTTAATTCACCCATTCTTAATGATCATTGTATAGAATTTCCTGGAGTCTACTTATTTTAAACAAGTCAAGTTTCGTTACAAATGCACTACCATGTGGCAACTATCAATATAATGGAGAATAATCTCGGAAACAATGAACAAATATCCATATCAAAAATTCAAAATAGATTCATTACCTTTTAGAATAACTCAGATGTTCGGTTTTGGGTTTGTTCGTATAGACAGACAGACAGACAACGCGTTAGCTAGTTTAAACATTTTTGCAACTACATGTTCCGTTTCGGGTTTGTCCTAAATTGTATCGGAGAAAAACAGAACAAAATAGAAAAAAAAAAAGAGAATATATGGCATAGAGCTTCTAACAAAAAAAATCTTCTTTTCTTAAATCCTATTAGTAACATAAAGGAGTTTTTGGCTATTTAACCCCCTGTATTTTATATAAAAGGCCGATTGACCCCTTGTATTATTTTAATAGGCAATTTACCCCCCTGTATTTTCTGGAAAGGTGCCACTCGCTCCCTGTATTAACTTTCCACTAACTTTTGACGGATTACCCCCTTCTATTATACATAAAAGGCGGATTACCACCTTGTGTTTAATATAAAAGGCGGATTAGCTCATTTCTATTAATTTGCTTTCTTTAAGGAATTCAACCTCAAAAATGAAAAATATCAAGAAATGACAGTTGTTCGCAAAAAAATTGTTATAACAATTACGCATATTAACTCCCCGTTATATATTATATAAGATTTTTATTTAGAACTAATTTTTTTAGTTATTCCTCTATTGCAAACTAATTGCTGGTTTTTAAATTAATCGAAGATTGATCACATTTTATTTTATAGAGTATTTATTTTAATAAAATAACACATTTTTTTATAGAAATGAAAATACTATTCTATTTTACATGCTATATATTAAACATTTTATAACTTTTCTATTTTTAAGAATGGAATTTTTTTTAACCTACTTATTAATTAACTTTTTAAATTTTTTTTTTTTTGCAAATGACGGATGTAAAATTTACTGTCTCACTGTACTTTTTATCAATTCTTCTATCCATATTTATGTTTGATATTTATTTGATTATTTTTAATTATTTATATTTTGAATATATTCGTTTTCATGATATTATTAGTTATTTTAGTAAGTAGCAAATTTTATTAATATGCATGGAAATATTTTAACGTTTGATCAAAATAATATTCAATATCAATTAAGTATTACCGTAAAAAAAAAGTGGTGTATTAAAAATTAATTTAAGAAATTATATTACTTTTCTTATTTTTAGTCATTAAATTTTTGTTTCAGGCTCTTTATTTAAATAGCTAAGCAATTATTCAAATAAAGATGTTATCAAATGAGATCCAGTTGCGGTTAAGGAGAGTGTAGTACACTCTCTAGCAGAGGGGGGAAAATTGCACCGTTTAAGAAAATACAAGGAGTCAATTAGACTTTAAAATTAATTCAGGGGTGTAGTTGCCTATTTCAAATAATACAAGGGGGTAAATGGCCAAAAACCCTAACATAAAGTATTAGAATTAGACGGTCTATAGCATCCTGTTAATGCAGGATGTCTGCTGGGTTGGAAGTTGCTCGTGGAATTGTAAAAACTCTAGTTACAACTTCCTAGCCGACAATACAGCATTACTTATGGAATATATGAGTTTTGTCATTTCTAATCACCCAACTAGTTCCACAGTTGTATGTTGTGATGATCAGCAGAAATCAATCTAATTAGAGACGTGATGGTTCAAGAAAGAGAGAAGATCTTTCAAGGCAAGGAAGAAAACCTTTTAAATAAGGAAAAGGATCTTAGAAGAATGGAGATTTTCCAAATGCTTGAGGATTGCAGAAGATTGCAATATAAAGATGAAGGAAAATATCATTGAAGATCCTCAAGACCAAATCCTGGAAGAATTCGGTTTCCAAACCAATGAATATTTCGAAGACCTAGACTAGCACTATATATACATGTCTTAGTTCACTAGTTCTAGTTACCACTTAGACATCGTTTCAACACACTTAATACATTATTGTATTATAGTGTTTTGCAGACGTTTATTGCCTAGTACTCTGCAGGTCTAGAGAATAGGTGAGGCCAGGTGTCGCCCTAGCACGAAGTCTGTGCTAGAAGAAAAGTCGATATGAACTCTTTGTAACTTGAAGATTTTTCATCTAGTGACTTTTCCCTACAAAGGGACTCATGCAGTAGAAATACTGCATGAAAAGTTTACTTTCTTCTCTACTTACATTCTGCAATTGTTATTCATTATTAGTAGTTTAGAAGTTTGTAAATTGTCTGTGGTCCAGTGTTTTTGGGCGTGTTTTCAAAACACCAATAGAAACACTGTTCAACTGTGATTCTCTCTTAGTTTCTGTTCAAGTTATTTCGATCCTAACTTTCATACGTTCATACTGCAGGAAGCTAGTATTAACACATCCTACGTTGTTTAACGAGAGCACTAACTTTAATATCACTATAACTGTTTTGAGTTATAACATATATATTAGTCTATCTTTGATAATTAGAAGTTTGTCAGAATGAACTATTCAGTGCAGAGGTGGAGTCGCGGAGACAGGGGTAATGAGAGGTGGCACTCATTCCACCCAAAATTTTAAATTTGTATATTTTACTATCAACCTTTGAAGATTTTGTCATTTCGTCCCACCCAAATTTTTAAATTTACATATTTTACCATTAAACTTTTAAAAGATTTAGCATTTCATCCCCCAACAAATTTCAAACATATCATTTTCGCCACCCTGGCTCTGCCCCTCTACTCTAGCAAGCAAGTTTTTGATGCTTAAGAGCTTATCAATGTCAACGGTAAGGCACGATGTTATAGGTTCGCAAGCATGAATGATGTGTTGTGAGTTGTGAAGCCAAGATGAGAGTCTATGGATGGTGATTAGTGCATGTGAGATTATGGAATCCTTGACCAACATATACATTTTGGAAACCATTATTCTAAGCCTGATCGAAGCCATTTACGGTGGTGATGCATGGTAAGATAAAGGCACGTTAAGTCCTGTATTCCGAATCTACTCTTTCCAGGTTATATTCAACCTCGTATTCCCTGGTTATGTTATGTTGATTACTTTTGTTGTTTGCTGTGAACCAGAAGATGCATTATACTCGTATATTATATGCTTTTGTCTGTCCGGCTGTTTCTCTTAGAACAATAACAGCCAGCCATTCGCGTTGATTACACATTTTCTCTCCCTCTCAGTTCCGCTTATAGTCCTGAGAACAGAGCAGAGTTACTGTTTAGAGAAGTCGTCTTCTGCCTCAAATATTGTGTGTGCCAAATTGATGAACTCGATTTTGTTAAAGATGGTCAAGACACCGTACCTAACTTTGTGGAACTAATCGCAGTTACAGGAACTTGTTATACAGGTAACAGGTGCTAGACTCAACTGTCAAACAGAATTTGAAGTTTTTCACTCCTATACAAATTCACATATCAGGTGGCATACATATTGTCTTGCCAAAGCTAATATTTTCAGCAGAATAACCGAATCCATGTACAGCTTCTGCTGAAAATGGTCTATATATATATATATTCAGCACAATATTAGAAACCGCACACAGAGGAATCCAACACAATTCAGAACCATAATTAATGATCATCCTAAATGTGATATAATCTCTATACAGTACAGTGCGATTAAAATTTCGCAGTTCCAAAAGACAACAAGGCACAAGGTAGTTTATATCGAAATAAAAGAAAAAATAAAGCGGGAACTAAAATAAGGGTAAAAGGCCAACTACAAGCATACTCAGGAAAGGATGGCAAACAGACTGCCATATCGCTTTTCCTCACATGCTGGAACTTCTATCTATATCCTATATGCAAGTCATCGATTGTTAGTACTTATTATACACTGTTATCTGATGCTATACTTACAGTCGGTAATTGTTGCACCCGTTCCTTCAAAATTCACATGAAGATCCCAATCTTTGCTTCGACAGGCCAAGGGATTTCCTTTCCTCGAAGGCCTCTGGCAATACTTTTTCAAAATTTTCCAGAAATAATTCCCATTCTTCATCACTCATCTCTCCGAAAGAAATGCCTGCATCATGGCTATAGCTCGGGGCAGGGAAACTCAGACTTTTGAACAAGCCGATCAGTTTTGGATAATCATCCCCGTTATCCTCTTCGTTTGCACAGTTATCCAACATTGTATCCAAATCAGGACCATCATCTATCGAATAGGTATTTTTCTTATCAAAAGGATAGATCATATTAATTGGTGAAACCTTTGGAATTTTCAATGGTTTACCATTTGTGAGAGATTTTGGAAGAGTGTGAGAGACATTAGTCACATGGTCGAGGTCATCGTCATATTGGAACATTTCATCGTCTTCTTGATCCTGATCACTTTCAACACTATCATCATCATTATCGTCGTCATCATCATCATCACTTGACTCAGTTTGCATGCTAGCTTTGACATTTAAGCAAACTTTCTCTAAAGAACTCCAGTTTTCTTCTCCTGCTTGAAATTCTCTGGTCATCATTTCACCTATATCAGCAAGACACAGACCATACTTGGTTGCTTGCTTTAGAAAGATTGTGCAGAGCACAAGAACCCGAATAGAAGACTCCCTCAATGATGGGAGCTCAGTTCTCAGTAGTTCTGCATCTCTGTATGGATCGAGATTTGATATGTATTCAACTTCAGACTCCGTAAAAGGTAGTGAAGCCTGTGGCCAGTGCAGCCACTCAAAGTACGGATCATCTAGCGCCTCGGGTAAGCAAAATCCATGATCAATAGGCACTAGCTCCGATTTTCCTCCAGTGTAACTCTCTTGTTCTAGCTTCACCAGGATATTTCCTGCATGTCTATCAAGATTCATCAGTCTTACATCTAATATACCTATGCGGTGCACAGAAGCAACAGAAAAACTCGATGGGCCTATATCTCCCGCATCAGAATCATGATCGACAAAACGTTGAAGTGAAGCGATCTTATAATTTGCTGAGTCTAATACTGGGCTGTTTAAATTGAACTTGACATGCGAGAATTTAACCAATGCCGTTGGAGGGACGCCAGCAAAACCATTATGGTCCAGAAGATAGGCAGCTGATTCCCGAAGGCCAGTTTCACCGATCCTTATGGAGCTCTTCATGCCCGGTTGACCTAACATTCGCCCGGACATGCCCTTGGGATTGTTAAATGCTAGAGGCTCCTCATCTATGGGCTTCGCAACAGCTATAGTGTCCCCACAACGAGAACGTAAGAAGTAAGCCCCACCCATCCCACTTGATGTAGGCTCAGGACTGATGCCAGAGGCCATAGCTATCCCAACTTCAACAACCAGAGCACGTACTCTTGGTTTACCATGACCTGCAATGATTTCAATCCGTGGTTTGCTATCGTAAGTTTCTTCTAGTCTAGAGGAAAGAGATAAGCATGGCGTGGAGAAGCTCTTGTGGATGTTAGTGAAAGCAGAGGTATGTTGCTGAGATGGTCTGAACTCAGATTCAGTGAAGTCGAGCATATTGTAATCAAGTTGAGTGAAAGACTGGAGTCTGCATCGTGGGGGTCTTGCAAATGGCTTAAATCCATGACCTCGATCAACGGCTACTGCCATCTTGAAGAGTCTCGTGCAGGCGAAAGAAGCTATAATACATGCTAAGGATTGCGCTTAGAACATTTCTAGAGGGTTCTTCTTCCCAAGGAGATTAGGCATCACATCTCTGCAATCAAAACAAGATTCTTTCATTCAAGTGCCATCATAGATGAAATATGTAAGGTATCAATGATTTACATGCATGTTCTTGTAATTGAGCGTAGAAATCAGCAAATCTAATAGGATCATGGCTATGCTACATAAACCCATAGAAATCATACTTGTAAGTTGCAGATGAAGAACTGCAAAAGTCAACAACTCGATCCATGGCCCTAATCTCCGTGTACCTACAGAAGTTAGACCGTAATCCATCACGTTATGAATGTAAGGATTTACAAAAGCACACATTACGAGTCCTGTAGCACCTACCATCCAATAAGTCCCTCGCTCCGGTCCTTTGCTTAAGAATCACCAATATAAACTGACTGCAAAACTCAACAGAACATGATCTCAATTATCACATTACAAACCAACCAAAGCATAACTTTAAACCAAGACCCGATGCAAATTCCTTCAAAAAGTTTAGGAAAAGAACATTTTTGATGTAAAACCAGATCAATATAAAACCATGGACAACTTGATCAATAGTTATTTCAATAACCCAACGTTTCATCCTCTATGAACCATAGCAAATGAATACATTTGATCGAAAAATGAAACAACATTATTCTGCAAAAGATTTCAAAATTCTCCATGTTTCAATTCAAAGAGAAAAGTTAAATCAATAGGCATTTCAGAAGTTAATCAAATGACATAAAGAAAAAAGCAAAACAAAACTGAGGCACTGCCCAAAAAACATTTCGCCATTAATTTCATATACGGATCAAATTCAACAATTCAAAAAAAAAAGAAAAAAAAATCAATCGAAAAATGCGATGAACTCAAACGAAAAGGTTGGTAGCGTACCCTCTGAAGACTGGTGAGGCATTCAGGGAGGCTAAACGGCAACGGGAGAGCGCTAGAGCGAAATATTCCGTCACCGAAAAAACTCCGTTATGAGAAACAGGAATGAAGGTGCTTTTTTTTCTTTTTTATTCGGGGTTTTTTTTAAGAAACAGCCTTCACCTGTTTCCTTATTTTTGTTTCCAGTTACTACTTGTCTCTTTCTTTCTCCCTGTCCTGATTTTTCTCAGACATTTTTGCTTAACCACACATTCATTCCACTCCTATGTTTTCGCCCGCATCTCAATTCTCCTATTTCTGGTTTCCTCTTAACATCTTCTTTTGACTCATTTCATATTGTCTCTAGACTCTAGTTTGTATAAATTTATCATAATCTATGGTAACATATTCGACACGCGATATCCACTTGATAATCCAAACAATCTTAACATTTATATTTTGTATATTACAAAGTAATCATATAATTGACTGGAACATAATCCAACTCTAACTTAAACTTAAGAGTACTCTTTAGTGAAGTATCAAATTATTTCCTAAAAATCTAACTCAACTCAACTGCTATACTAATTTTAGAGAGGGTGCATGTTATTACATTCATTATCCCTACTATTGATTATCATCAACTCTTTTTTTTTTAGAGGAAAATTCATCATTCCTTCATTCAATCAAAATCAAAACCCAGGTACAGAATCATATCGAAGGGGCGTTGGCCGGAAGCACAACTCCTTCATTGTCTTCACAAACATCCTGGGCCATAAAGTGTGCCAAGGTGTTTGCTTTAGGAGAAATCAAATGGAAAGTAAGACTAGAAAATAACGAAGAGTCTAACCGAATTTCGTCTAAAATAATACCAGAACTAGATAAATTAAATTCAGATGACTGTAGGCTACGAATAACACTAGCACAGTCCCCTTCAATGGCTACATCCTGCCATCTCATGCGCGCTGCCAGTCGCACAGCCTCCACGGCTGCCCAGCTTTCCGCAATCTCCGCACCTGGGCTCCCTGGAGTCGTTTTCTGCACCCAGTACACCACCTGTCCGTTGTGGTCTCGTGCAATCACTCCCGCAGCAGCTCGTTTATCTCGGCATGAGAAAGAGCCATCAAAGTTCACCTTAATTGTGTTACCTGAAGGAGGAGTCCATCGTTCAACGCGTTCAGGAGGTCGAGGATGGTAGAACTGGATTCGTGCCTCGAGAAAACACTGAAGGTACCATGCTACAAAGCTAGCAATATCAACAGCTTCTTGAGCTTGCTGTCCGTGTACCACCTGGTTTCTATTGAACCACATAGACCAACAAGTGCACAAAAACTTCGTAAATTGATCTGACGAAAGAACCTGTTTCACAGAAGTAATCCACATATATACCATAATTCCAGGTAGATCAGAAACAGCCCAGATGAGTCTAGCAAATGGGCAATCTCTAAATGCATGTAACACAGTTTCTGGGGCAGCTTTGTAGATTATACAAGTATTATCACATAAGATATTCCGTCGCATCAGATTATACGCAACAGGTAATGCACTCTTCATCATCTTCCATGCGAATACTTTTATTTTGTTGGGAATATTAGCGGCCCAGGTGATCTGCCAATTAAACTGGCTCGGTAGGTTGCTGCTAGAAGCATTCTGTGCCACCGTTCTCCTCTTCTTCAGAGTACGCGCGAGATGGTAGGTTGTGCTCACTGTGTAATAGCCTTTCTTGTGTGGGTGTCAGACTCGTCTATCATCCGAGATTCGAGTAGAGAGAGGAATGG
Organism: Plantago coronopus; assembly: GCA_036897195.1. NCBI lineage: Eukaryota > Viridiplantae > Streptophyta > Magnoliopsida > Lamiales > Plantaginaceae > Plantago > Plantago coronopus. Next base: position 2,655 of record JAYMSL010002967.1, on the reverse strand, counting down.
AGAGAATGGACTCTACATCATTATCCCAAAAACCGGAATTCCAGTCCGGTTCGGTCCGGTTTTCCGGTTTCGGTCCACTTATGCTCAGCCCTACTCACACTTTAGCAAATCACATTTTGATTGTTATGCTTCCAGATTTTGAGGTATACTCCCTAATCTATTTTGATTTTGATGAAATGAAATCTTTTATTGTTTACTAAGAAAACAGATTATAATCATAAGTGTGTGAAAAATTAAATGGAGGAAATAAAAAAGAAATCAAATGTTAAAAAAAGATTTTTACATGATTGTGAAGATTATATATGAAATCAATCAATTAAATAATTAAATTCATATTGAAACTGTGTTATAGTGTTTATATACTATTTTCCTCTCTCCCCTTTTAATCTTTCCATTTTGTCATTTTCCATGTCCCTTTTAAAGCTTCTCGTTCCTATTTTTGTCTATACTACTCACTCTAACAGCAATAAATACATTCTAAATTAACACACCCCCACTAACTTTTAAAACTCAACTAACAATTGATATATCTAATTTTCACACTCACTACCAATATTCTAATTAAAAGTAATCACTTCTTTATTTGTTGACCCAAAAACAAATGCAAAGCTTACGAGGGGACGGAAGAGAAGTATTTTAATTTATTGGGGTTAGTATATTATTTATATTATAATTTCATGCCACCGGAGTTATAAGGATGGTCAAGTTGTAAGGAAGATGAAGTAGTACAAAGAAGTCAGAGGTTCGAACTCCGACGGAGGCATATAATGATATAGATTAGAACTATAAGGTTCGTATGGGCGTATTATAGTTACAAGGTGGTATAGGAGTAGTATCGTAGTGTAGTTAAATTTACCGTTTCTAAACCTAATTTTCATGTCACCTCTTTACTTCCCTCATATACGTAAATGAATTTTATTATTTGGTCCTTGCAAAAGGACTTATGTGTTTAAATTATAGAAATTAGGATGTAATAATCTAATTTATCAGGGATAATAGATGTAATTCACTCCCTTTTTACACTCATATGTTAAATGTGAAAAGAGAGTGCATTGTTTTTTGTTCAAACTACAACATGTGCTTATAATTTGCCTAATATAAAAGGGGAAAAATAGGAAATCAAATAATCTTGTCATCTCTTTACTACTTTATTTTATGTATCACCACAATCTATGAATTATATCACAGTGAACAATTTAATAAGATATTATTTACTCTCCAACTTTAATATATATATATACAAAGACTAGAGAAAGAAAATACAAGAGTACAACAATAGTTAATAATATCATCTCTAATGGCAACCCTCATTAACTATTACTTCTTCATTTTCTCGGTCTCATTCATCTATCAAGGTAAATTCATACATAAAATGATATTGTGCATCAATTCTAGTTATAAATTGTGTATTGAAAATATTGTGAACGCAATGAGTATCATAATATTTTTGTGCAGGTGTGGCTGCAATAGATCCACCGTGTACATACAGCACCAGGGATTTGGTGCTTAACCAAAATCCAACAGGCAATGAAGTAAGAGGCAAAACTGAATGGAACGTGACTGTGACAAATAATTGTTTATGCAGCCACTATGATATAAAATTAGAATGCCGTGGTTTCAAGTCCATAACTCGGATTAGACCATCAATTCTGTCAAAATCTAAAGGTCTCTGCACTCTCAACAATGGCAAACGGATCTACGAGAGTGATTTTCCATACAGTTTTACTTACACATCAAATGTAAAATATCCCTTCAAGGTGGTGTCATCCAAGTGTGATTGTGGATGTTGAGGCTTCTTTGCAATTATTTTTCTTGCAGAATAATGTATTGCTAATGTGTTACTACAATAATTCCGATTATTGTTAATCATGATGGTGTATGTTGGTGGTCTTTACATAATTGCATATTCTCGTTCTCATTATTCATGATTTATCTATGTCTCCATTTTTTTAGGAGAATGCAAAATTTGTATTGGTTGAAGTTGTATTCTTATATCTGCTTATGTTTTGTATATAATTTTCTGCATAATAATTTTTATTTATTCGCATTTTTTATTTATCTAGAAACTCTTAAAAAAGAACATATTTTGAAGATATATTTTATACTCACAACGAAAAGTCGAATACCTGGACACCAATCATGAATATATTGTTGTGAAAAAATTGTGAGAGACCACCTATATGTGGTCTTTTCAAAAAGACCACATAGGGTAACATTGGCAATTCCTGGACTGGCCAAACACGTGGATCTTTTGACCCGGATCCAACCAAACCGGGTCATGTATAAATAGGTAAATCCCCCACCTCATACCTAATTATTCCCCAGCACACAAACCCAGAAGAAAAACGGCTGCAAACCTCTCTCTCTGTCTCTTTCTCTCAGCTCGAACGATCACCACCGGCATTCTTCCATCGACGGCGACATGGACGGCGACTGCGTACAGGCGGAGCAGTCAGCTCAAATACAGGTAGATGTTGTTGATTTCAGTGGAGATGTTACCGATTTTTATAGACAACATCATCCTCGATCACGTTTTTGAAATTCACCAATCCAAAATTGAAAAATAATTGCAGATCACCATGACAACGGGTGAATCGACTGATATACAGATAGTAGCTGCTCCAGGTAAGTTTCATGTTGCCACAATTATTTACA
>JAYMSL010002966.1:0-13225 GCA_036897195.1 Plantago coronopus | reverse complement strand
GGGCAGTGGAGTCCATGGTGGGTCCCACTGGTAATATGGAGGGGGAGAACATTGGTATCGCCCCTAGCACAGAATTGACCGTAATTTACACATGATATGAATCATATGATATTGGCCAGAACCTGAACGGGAAATCTTTTGGAATCACCTAAAAGTCAGCGTACCATTAAAAGTGTGAGTTTTTACGTACTTATATACGTACCATTTATCCTAATCGGTCCTAACTGATATGAGGTGCGGGGTATTACACCCTACTATCCTTAAATCGCTCGACCTCCTCGTCGAGCCTCTTATTGGGATATTTGTGTTCTGGAATCAAACCATCCGCACCCTCGCGGGTCTGGCACCTATACTCACCTCATGTTCTCCCATTATTCTCCACTTCAATGGGCATTGTAATGGATATTATTCTTGATATTATGAGTGTAGTTATGCACAACTATTAGGTGTATTCGTAGTACTAACACACCCTACCATTGTCTTACCAACTGAGATATACTTCGTTATCTTGTTCAGAGTATATTATTCTGGGCGTACTGTCGTTGTCTCGCCCTGGGTATATTTTACTGGCGTACTTGCACTAAATTTTGGGTCTAGCAGGGTTGTTTTTCATTGTTGGCCATGTATGGTGGAACAAATACAAGAAACTAGTAGATTGGGAGATGTGTAACAAGATGTGATAATAAAGACGAGAAATAAGACAATATTTGCAGTACAAAATGCTACTAATTAAGATCCTTTTGATGATTTCTTTGTGGGTTTGTCGATGTTCATTTGGATTTTCTTACTACTATCACCACTCCTATCCACCTGCCACCCTACACACGCATAACATATTAAGACCAATTCCTTCCTTATTCTTTAATTAATTCATTAATTAATTTGATCACCCCATTTAATTAATTTCCACCAATTTTTCTATTTTCTAAATATAAATTATCATATATCTAACATATACTTTAAAAATTGGAAAGGAAGATTATACCAACCACTTTAGAGAGATTGGACCAGCTTACCCGACTTATATCAGATTAAGTTGAGTCTTTTTGCATTTCTGGACTTCTAAGTTTCTTTGGGTTAAACATTCTTAGGGTGATGGATTGTGTACTTCCTCACTTCAAGTCACATGGTTTATTGAGGCCTTGTATTTCAGGGCAATTGGTGGGTGGGTTTAGTTCTTATTAGTATGTACATTGGCTATGTGGGTTTAGCAGTGGCCGAATCTTTTGGGTAGAGAATACTTAAAATATTAGGTTTTTTCATGTATTAACTACTGTTAAGTTACAAAAAGTCGGGGGTTCGAGTCACCTTTGCCTATTAAAAAAAAAGTTACAAAAAGTGGAAAGTGGGTGATAAAAAAAGAGTGATATTGAAGAAATTGATTATAGGCATGCCTTGATTATACATTAAAGAAAGAGAAATTAATCAAATTTAACATTACAAAAGTTCCATAGAATGTCTATGTTGTCCACATTATCATAAATTCACAAGTCTGTTACTTCAAATTTTTCTAAATCACAAAGCCTTGTAAGGTACAGTCTATTTTTAACTTATAAGATAGACGGATTGATGTTTTTAAAAAAACATCATAAGATTTTGATTAAAGGCCGTGAGGTACGTAGTGTTTCGTAATGTTTTTCATCCTTTGGGAAAGACCATCCCTCAATAGACTTTCCACTTTCTAAATTTTAGCGAAGTTTTTGCCGAGGGCATTTATAGCCATTGATGTTAAAGGAAAAGGAAAAAACCGTAAACCACGGGTTTTAAGGTTCAACCGATTGGCATTAGGCCGGATTTTGCAAGATAAGATAGCTGAGAAGCGGCCAGGAGCCATGGAAGGCAGCAGCATTACAATATTGTTGAGTCTTGACACTGGTGACTTTAGATTATTTCAATTTTTAAGTACAAGTACTCTTGATTAGTTGATTATAAAATTGAAAGCACTTTGATTAATTGCTAAAACAAATATACTGCTAATAAGTTTGCACATTCTTTTAGCTCTTTAAAACACGTTCATCATGTGAGAATTGAGATAACTGATCTATTACTGTATCTACTTTTTATTTGGAAGTAATATTGTACTACAACTATTGAAACGCACATGCCTCCAGTTTGTTTTTTTTTTTTTAATTATTTTTGTTTCTCTTTTTTTTTTTTTTTATAAACAAAAAACTCTCATTGGTTCCTTTTCTCCCATTTTTGTAAGCATCAAAAGAGATTTTATTATCACCAATAATATTTACACCGTACAATATGATTTACGCTTCCACCTCAAATCCTCAACCAATTGATCCACACCACTCTCTAAAGTCTAAACTAAATATATATGAGGTATACAAATAATTCTCAACCCATCTTTTAAAAGACTCGTCATTCGCCAACACCATCATCTAAACCAAGCGGCTTCCAAAAATCAAAGGGAAATAGGAATCTGCATCCTTAGAAACCTTTCTTGGAGAAAATTCATTAGAAAAAAACCTTTTTTTTAAACAACAAATTATTACTACAATCTATTTATGAGTACACCTAAACCATCTACACCACTCAAATCTCCTAATGCACTCCACGATAACCGATCCCTTGACCTTGTAAACATCCTACTTGCAACTCCTTCCTTCTTACCGCGAACCACCTTATAAAACGTTCATATTCCCACTTTATATATGTGACGAAAGATATCGTTGCATTAGTGTAATTTGAACTCTCGTTAAGTCCCGCTCTTTTTTTTCGTAATAGAATTAATTAGTTTCTTTGTATATTATTTAGGCAATTAGCAAATTAAGCAAAAGTGGATGTACAATCGTATATAGAAGTCAGCAATCCTTTCCTATTAATTAAGTAAAAATACAGATACTCATATAAGGCATAGGCATCAATTGGTGCAAATGGATATGATTCCTCTTGTACATACAGACAAGAAGAGTTTTCATCATTTAATATCATGCCGATTCTTCTCTCAAGTAGTAGAAAAATTAGTAATATTTGTATTCACTAATATGGAACATGATTTTAAAATACAAGTATTCACATTGCTCACTCACTCATTAAAGATTTTTCTAAAAAAACAAAAAATAATTAATAAGGTAAAAAAAGTACTGTGACCAATTTTATTTTATTTTAAAAAGAAAAACATTGACCAATATATATTATTTATTGAAGATAAGCCCTATAATGGATATCACAGAGAGATCTACATTTATAATAAACACTTTAAAACAGTTTAATACAAAACTTACTCGGGCATTTATTAATTCTTCCCTTTTCTGGAGAAATCTGAGAAGAATTGAATAAAAAGACAAAATGAAAAAGGCAGTCCAGTTTGGACATGCTTATAATGCAGAAGTGATTTATGTAATTGGAATGGAGACAAAAATGTCATATTAAAGAAAGTAGCTTTCCAATTATTCATGTAATAGTATGAAACTCTTCTGTGTGCTAGACTGCTAGTACTATAAATTGGGTCCAATACCACACCATTTCCTCCTCCAACAAGCAAAACAACAAAAACCAGAAGGCCTAAGAAATAACAAGGCAGAACAGTAGAACACCATGGCTGTTCATGGAGGAGCTTTTATGAGAGTTTTAAATCAGCCGACACCTCTGTCTTTTGCTCCTCCTAAATTCTGCTCTTTAGGCTCATCCAGACAGGTGACTCCCCTTCTCTTCGTTTTTCCCACTTACTCCAATGCAGGTTGTATTCAATTGAATTTTATGTTATCGTCTTGGTCTTGTCGAATGGCAAGATTCCGGCGGTGGTCGACTAGCTTGATCAGTAGTGTAGAAATCGATATCTTTTGTGAAATTAACTGACTGAATACACTGTAAAAATGGTACATGCAGTTGAGTGTTAAGGCGTCTGGAGGCGATCATGGTTCAGAAGGAGGAGGAGCAGAGGATGGGAAGATGGTGATTCGCCAAGATAAACAAACTAGTAATTGGAATATCGATTTTACCCAAGAAAAGCCTGGTACTCCTCTGCTTGATACCATCAATTACCCTGTTCATATGAAGAACCTTTCTACCAAGGTAAATTCCTATTTTTTTACTCTCACTAATTACCCTGCATCATCATATCAATTTTACTATGTTAACTGTAAGCATGTGTTTTGTTTTGGTCTGGAAATGATGCTAAATTGTGTTGAGTTTGATGTGTTCCTCTGAATATATGTATATGTTGTGTGTGGTATGTAGGATCTGGAGCAATTAGCAGGGGAATTGAGAGCAGAGATTGTGTATTCTGTGGCGAAAACCGGAGGGCATCTGAGCTCAAGCCTAGGGGTGGTGGAGTTGACGGTGGCTCTGCATCATGTTTTCAATACCCCGGATGACAAGATCATCTGGGATGTTGGTCATCAGGTAAATCTATAAGATTCCTTGTGTTTCTGTATCCGGTAATTAATTATGAATCGGGTTAAATAGCAACGAATAATGCTTTGTTTGGGGTTATTCTTTGTTATTTGATGAGTATTTGTATGTAATAGGTTAGTTATGAGTACAAAATGGGCTGATCAGGTTAGCGAATAATGCGTGCAACTCGTATGTGGACTTGAATCGTATTTTAGAGGGTGTGTGAGAGGCGTAACACAGATTATACCAGTTCATTGAACAAACTCCCCGTCCCTGCAGAGACGCATACATAGCTAGTTTAACCTCAAAAAAATGTTTTAGTGTAAATTGTTGACTTTTCTGATTCCGGTTCAAGTATTGTAGCTTGATGTATTTAGGCCTAACTAATATTTCCCCTGAGCTGAACAAGATGGCAAACTTTGTACCAATTGGTTGATGAAATGGATATAATGCAAAAAACTAATACTAATTCATTGGGTTGCAGGCTTATGGACATAAAATTCTCACTGGTAGGAGGTCTAAAATGCATACTATCCGAAAAACTTCAGGACTAGCTGGATTCCCCAAGAGGGACGAGAGTGTTTATGATGCCTTCGGTGTTGGCCACAGCTCCACAAGTATATCAGCTGGACTAGGTAAGGAACTCATGGTTCAACCCCGTATACTACTTTCTGTATGACGCGAGGTTAAGTTAAACTGATCTGCGACACATTAAACTTTGATCTAGCTAGACGTCTAGTTAATAGATGAGCGTTCATTAAAATTTTTGCTTTAGCAGTGAGCAAATTTGATCTAGTGTAAGTACATACTATATCAGTGTGTATGTGAATGAGGATATTGCTTTGGTAGGTATGGCCGTGGCACGAGACCTACTGGGGAAAAGTAACAACGTCGTTTCTGTAATTGGAGATGGAGCAATGACTGCAGGACAAGCGTATGAGGCCATGAACAATGCTGGTTTCCTGGATTCTAACCTCATCGTGGTATTGAACGACAACAAGCAGGTTTCCTTACCCACTGCTACACTAGATGGTCCTGCCACACCAGTAGGAGCTCTCAGCAGCGCTTTGACAAAGCTCCAAGCTAGCCCGAAGTTCAGGCAACTACGTGAAGCTGCGAAAGTAAGCCCTATTCCTCTCTTTTTTGCAAGTGAAGTTGTTACATTCAATTGTATGGAGTTTGAGAGTTTCTTGGGTTTTGGCAGAGCCTTACAAAGCAAATTGGTCCGCAAGCACACGAAATGGCGGCCAAAGTTGACGAGTACGCAAGAGGGATGCTTAGTGCAACTGGTTCTACTCTCTTTGAGGAGCTTGGTTTATACTACATTGGTCCTGTGGATGGGCATAATGTCCAAGATTTAGTAACTATTTTCGAGAGAGTAAAATCGATGCCTGCACCAGGGCCAGTTCTGATTCATATTGTGACAGAGAAAGGGAAAGGCTATCCACCAGCCGAGGCAGCTGCTGATAGAATGCACGGTGAGATATACATTATTCATGGCATTGCAAGTATATTTTAGCAAAATGATAACCTACATAATGTCTAACCATGCTTTCTGTTGTTTAATTCATCCAGGTGTTGTTAAGTTTGATCCCATCACTGGAAAGCAACTTAAGCCGAAATCCCCTACCCTTTCGTATACTCAGTACTTTGCTGAGTCTCTAATAAAAGAAGCTGAAGTAGACAGCAAGATTGTGGCCATACATGCTGCAATGGGAGGTGGAACTGGCCTAAATTATTTTCAGAAGCGATTTCCAGAACGTTGTTTTGATGTTGGCATTGCGGAACAGCATGCAGTCACGTTTGCAGCTGGCTTGGCTACCGAAGGCCTCAAGCCATTCTGTGCCATTTATTCGTCTTTCCTACAGCGAGGTTATGATCAGGTGAGAAATTTAACCAGTACGATATTACATCAGAATACATTCATTAGCATTGTAATTCAACTAACATTGTGGATCATGTCCATTTGACAGGTTGTACATGACGTGGATCTTCAGAAGTTACCTGTGCGGTTTGCAATGGACCGAGCTGGATTGGTAGGTGCTGATGGACCGACTCACTGTGGAGCATTTGATGTGGCTTACATGGCCTGCTTGCCAAACATGGTGGTTATGGCTCCATCAGATGAAGCAGAGCTAATGCACATGGTTGCTACCGCAGCAGCCATAGACGACAGGCCGAGCTGCTTCAGATTTCCAAGAGGTAATGGAATAGGAGCAGTTCTACCCCTTAACTTCAAAGGAACACCACTCGAGGTAAAAGCACCTACTTTTCGTTCATAAAAACCATGAAAATGATCAATCTGCAGAGCTTAAACTAACGCGTTTGGATTGTCGAACAGATTGGTAAGGGAAGAATCATAAGAGAAGGAACTAGAGTTGCGATTCTTGGATACGGTTCAATCGTTCAACAATGTTTGGGAGCTGCGGATATGCTGGAAGATTACGACATATCAGTGACTATAGCAGATGCAAGATTTTGCAAACCATTGGATACTGATCTGATCAGAAGGCTGGCTAAAGAGCATCAGGTTCTAATCACAGTAGAAGAAGGTTCAATTGGAGGCTTTGGATCACATGTGTCACATTTCCTAAGCTTAAATGGTATCTTGGATGGACATCTCAAGGTAAGAACTCGTGTTCGACTGTATACACACCTTAAAACTATACTGGAAAATGTTACGCGCCTTTTCCTAATTCGCACCCGTCTAACAAGTAAACCTGGTTTATTGTTTGATTGCAGTTGAGGTCAATGGTGCTGCCTGACAGATACATAGACCATGGAGCACCACAGGATCAGCTTGAAGAAGCAGGTCTTTCTTCCAAGCACATTTGTGGGACTGTTCTGTCACTCTTGGGAAGGCCTGTTGAAGCTCTTAAACTTAACTGAAATCATACTAGATAGCTAGAATCTATAGATACCATTACTATTACTCTTTGGTGTGGGGAAACATGAGATTATCCATCTCTGGACAACTTTGTTATTATAAGACATTACAAATGGATGGCATATATGAAAGAAAGCATCCTTTGTGCATGGGTTTTGGCATCTCTGTTATCATGATCACCTTTGGGTAGTGGTGTTAAACGAGCCGAGCCGAGACGAGCTTGAGCTCGGCTCGTTAACACAAACGAGGAATTAAATGAGTTCGAGCTCGAGTAACTTCTAACGAGCTTGGCTCGAACTCGAAAATTAATGAGCCTTAACGAGTTTTTTTCGAGCTTTATCGAGCCTTAACGAACTTTCTCGATATAAGGCTTACCGAGCTTTATCGAGCCGAGCCGAGCTCGGCTCGTTAAACTAACGAGCATAAAATGAGGCTCGAGCTCGACTCGTTTACCTTATCGAGCGAGTCGAGCCTTCTTCGGTAAGGCTCGGCTCGCATAACAGCTCTACCTTTGGCTAAACCAACATAGAGTATTAACCTTCATTCATTCATTATAAGATTCATGTGGAATGTATCTGAATTGAATTTAACTTGTTTGAAGTATAAATTTTAATTGAGTAAGCATGAAGTGAACTCTACAGAATCGATCTAAAAAAATCTGAATTTACAGTAAAAAACTAAAATGTAAAATATTGTTCGATGTTTATCCGGTTTAAACTAACAATGTACTTGGCGAGTTTTTATTTTTAATTCATTTTTATTTGGTGGGAAGGATTTGATCCAATCCGGGCAGATTTGGAAATCGGTCCGAGTTGATTGAGACTCCATATAATAATAATTAATTGATTAATTGGAGCATACTATGGAGTTGATGGTGAGATGTGCGTGTTATGCAATTGCCAAATGTCAATCCCGAGTTATACGGCTAAGTAAGTGTTAGTGACAAATATAATAGAGTAAGTGAAAAGGTTAAACAAAAATAAGTTTCACAAGAAACTAAATCAAAGGGATATTGTCTAACAACTTAATTTCGGTTATGTTCTTGATCAGTTCCGTTTGATTCAGGTTAGATTCATTTAATTTAACTGTTTGTAATTTAAATTTATATTTAAATTTAGTTCGATTCATTCAGTTTAATTTAATACGAAAAATTTCAGGTAAATTGAACGGAACGGAAAGTAACTTGTTGCACAATGAAGAAACATAAGAAAAACATGAATTAACCAAGTAAGCTGAAATGAATGCATTAGTTTGTCGTTTATGATTAAGCCAACAAACACATTACCTGTAGCACGTGAAACATTTGTTGCTGTAACTTGGGTGGTAGGGAACCAAATCTTATTAAGTTTCTTGTCAATGGGTTTTAGAATCTCCAAATCTCACTCCCAAAGATATGCTCCACATGGTTCATGCTTTCCAATCGGTTTTTCATAGGGACAGTTTGATTCAGTAGAGAATCGGTTAATTGAATTGGTCTGAACTAGAGTGGATCGAAGTATTAATTTCAATTCAGCAAATCAGAACTGAACTGATTTGAACTGATCTTTTTAGTAAATTTAAGTTGAATCAAATAGAACATTAACGATAGATATCATCAACAAAAATTACATAAAGTTATTATTTAAAATTATTTATTTAACTTATTTAAAAATTCTAACCCTCCCTATGCGGTTATCAAACCCATTAAAGGGAGGGTAATCCAGGTGCGGTTTTCCCAAGTATGTTTAGGTTCGAACACAAGACTTTGATGAACTCAAAATTCATACCACTTAGAGCGGTGTACAATAATATTTGTTATATAAGAAAGTACAAGAAATTGATTGAAAGACAAGAAATATTTGTCAAAATCCACCATGCAATCCATTAGTTTAGCTACACAAACACAAAATCATACACACACAAAATCAAGAAACAAAATCAATCCCAGGCCCACAGAATTAGCTATCCTGTTTCAGCTAAGAACCAAGCACCATGTTGCAGCTGAGATTAAGTAGAATTCACAACTTATACAATTTATGTGCAAGATCTACTCTATGGTCTATCCTATTTGGTATTCAGAAGTCAGAACTCACAAGTTACTTTTTTGTAACAAGGGTTTTGTAGCTCATAGTCTAAAGAGCAATGATCAAAAGATAATGAAGGTCTGAAGCAGGCTCTGTGCCTTCTGGATACGCTCAGGCGTACCAGATAGAATGACTTTTCCGCTGCTTTCACCTGGACTGGGATCTTTAAATTCAATAGTTGCACCTGATATCTAGCAAAGAGTCAACCAACATTACACTGATCAGTACTAAGGTTTACAAACTTAATGCATACTAGTGAAACTAAGCTATAAAAATAGAAAACGCTTGGATTTTCTTTCAGATGGGTGTGTAATCCGCTGCTTAAACATTTAAGTAGAAATTGGGGAGGTAGTAACGTTTTCCTGTCTTGTAATGACTCACGCATTTGTATTTTGTAGAGTTGTATACTGGTATTGTGTAAATTCAGAAATCTAAGTTTCAGACTTTCAGAAATCATGAGTATACCTCCTTGAGAAGTGCCAGATTGCTACCATTCTCACCATAGATAGAACTGAAAGCTTCCGCGGGGACAACCACCTCCACAGTTAGTTTTGGTGCCTCTACTCCAGCCTTCCTGAAGAATTATTGAAACTTGAGCAAACCAAGAAATATAACTGATAGTAAAGTAGCACTCACAGTACTACAAGTTCAGTCTGTAAAACTCCTCTGCTAGTCTGTTTGAAATTCTGTTTCACATTATATTAGAATTTAAGAACAGTGAGAAAAGAAAGAGGTGCAGTCAGAAGACAAACAAGTTAATACATATCCTAGGCCAATTAACTTATCAAGGCGTTTAATGTTTTAAGTTTTCATTTTTCCTCTTGGTTCTCTCTTTACCCAAAAGCATAACATAAATGGTAGTAGCAACATAATGGATCTTGCTGAACTCTATGCTTTTAGAGTCAAATCTAGACAATAAGTAGCAATTCACAAGATATCGAAGCAGAAATCTTACAAATTTCTGAACACAGTCACACAAAAAGGTAACAAGTTTTCTTGATTTAGAATTTTGAACAGCATATATAAAACATTCTCTGTCATTAAAATACAACTTATTGTGGCCCTGGGTAAATCAATACTAACATACTGACCTATGATTATTAGGCATTGCAGTATTTGAATCATAGCTGTGATATGCTCCATCAAGGCCCATTCGAGAAAAGAAGAGTCTCCGGATTCTGCCGGTAACTTGAGACAGTGCTCTCTCAACATTTTTATACCCACCGGTAATCTGCCAAGAGAAATCTTATGCAAATTCAGGAAACTAGGCCATCAGGATGATGAATCAAAATATGAACAAATAGCCAGAATGTACCCAGAAAACTGCAGCGAAAGAGTTAAGCAAAAGCTCTATTGTTTACAGATTGACCAAACAGAAGCGCACACAGAAAACTGCATAATATACCTCCCAGTTAATAGTTGAGTTTTCAAAATTACAATTGAAGATCAAGCTCAGACCTGGAGGACAACGTCATCATCAAAGTCTTCAGAACCAAGATCTTCATTCATTAGTCGAATGTCAACACCTAACGTGCTAATAATATCTGAAGCTACTATTCCACTTTGGTCCATCAGGCAGTCAACTTCACTTGGACTAACCAGGATTCTTGCAATCACACTCTTGTCCTGATCCAACATTACCTCCATGCATCGGGCAAAAACACGAACAACAGCAGTTAGTGCAGGAGAGTGCAAGGGATCGGCATTCTACAAAAGACAAAATCAACTTATACAACATGCATCCATCATCCATGTTTATCGAAGAGACACGCAAAGATAGTAGTATGGCATAAATTAATCACAAAATTAATAAAAGATTTGATTAACCTCCAATGAGGAAATGATGGCAACACGCCCCTTCAACTTTGACACTGCAGGTGTAAACTTAATGGAAGCACCAGTTTCATGTTCGAGGGATTTAACATTGCATGCACCTTTCCCTATCACGCAACCAGCCATACGATTAGAACATAGAAGTCGGAACACCACTTTTCTCTTGACACCATATTTGTCGAGATTATCTATTTTCTCAACATCTGGATATGATGAATGGCAAGAAGAACCATTCTCAACAGCACTCCTTTGAACAGAAGAACCTCCTTTCTTTGGGGCATGTTCTTGGAGACAACACGACACGTCAAGCAGAGCTTTCTTTACTGCCATGAGTGTGCCCGTAATCTGCCATATTTAGAGAATGCCTTCAAAGATTGCCGAAAGGTACTTGATACTGAATAGAAAATAAAAGAACACTCTCACAGCTGAACTTTTATAAGGGCCTAATTATCCCTTATTGGTATGACATCAAATTAGTACAGACTACAGAGGCCCCTGTGATGTCAACATGGTTGACTCAAATCAATTTTAATGACCCAACTATGAAAAGACACAATTTTCATAATTTATATCCCAGATCCACAGACAACAGGTCTATGAAATTCATCCTAACCATGGGCAACAAAAGGGCATCCCCATCATGAATTGTTACGCTGCCTAACAAAATGAAACACACGAGATACGAGCTGAAGTAATGCAGTACTATGTCAGCTATATCATGTTTTCACCTTCACAAAATAGGATCCCGTACAATATATATTGTGCCGAAGCCTCTTGAAAGCCTTCTAGGCTTATACTTTCTCTAAATTTAATTGATTCCGTAGCCCATCAAGGTCATCTAGCAATTCTCAATGACACCAATATTGTACATAAAACCTTGCAAACGAACACAAAATTTAGACAACAAACCTTGCACAATATAAACCATGGTCGTATTGATGTGGGTACTCATCATAAATTTTCTAAGTTGAAATACCAAAATTTACCATGAGATACATTTGTAACGTGTAGCTCCTTTTTAATTAGCGAACAATGCTATCGCATTTCTTCTCCTTACGAACGAGCAATGACCGGTTATGCAAGATTGCAACTTGCAAGTAACCATTATAAATACTAACTTAACAAACTATCATTCTCCACAAATGGAATCCAAAGGAAAGAAGCACATAAAAACACACAGCTTTAGATTATAGTCAAGTAAGAAAGACGAAACGACAACTATTAGAAACTAATAAGAACCTGAATAACCTCCTCGCCTGGAGCAGCACAAGCTGGAAGCTGATGATTAGTCCGTACACGTATGATAGCCCCAGATGTTCTCCTTGCACCCACAACCTCTCCACCTTTCCCAATAAATGCCCCAAGTCTACATTTTGGAGCCAATAACCTAACAATTTCATCACCACCCCCACCACCACCAGAATTATCTTCTTTCTCCTCCTCCTCGCTCCACTTCACCTCCAAAATCCTGTCAAAAACTCGGACTAAGCCCTCTTGCACCTGCGACAAACTCACCATTTCCTCGTCGCCAATGGAAATCTCCTTGTGAATTTGGGAGCTCCCCGCAATGTTGATGACGCGCTCGGGGCAGTAGCGAAGTGGACTCTCGAAGGAGATTTTAGTGCTGGTTTGGGACTCGATGCGTTTGACAATGGATCCTGAATTGCCGATCACTCCGCCAGCCAAATGAACGTCGCAGAGCAACCGAAACGTCACCGTCGCGGGTGGTTTGGTGAGGCTACGGTTCGTTTTTGCCTGGAATTCGTCGGAATTCTGAGAGGCGAAAGGATCGTCTTCAGTTTCAGACATCTTCGATTTTTCTGAATTGTGTAGGTTTTCTGCTCTGTACGGGACTGTTGGGTTTCAGAAGAAGACTGCTCGTTTTCCTATTAAGAAAGCAGAAGAGCTGGGAATGGTATTTTCATTTATGAATTGCTTGAGAAGAATACAAGAACCCTAGCTGCTATATATAGAACAAATTCTACCTATTTACGTTGTAATTTTGTACAATTACTGCACCAATCAGTGCGACTCCGTACAGGAGTAAATCTAACAACCTTCATGGAGGAGTAAATCGAAGATCTTTCCAGAATTG